>CAJNJA010011914.1:0-13401 GCA_905231915.1 Symbiodinium necroappetens | reverse complement strand
AGTAGTAGTAGTAGTAGTTCTAGTTCTAGTTCTAGTTCTAGTTCTAGTTCTAGTTCTAGTTCTAGTTCTAGTTCTAGTTCTAGTACTGGTACTAGTACTGGTACTAGTACTAGTACTAGTACTAGTACTAGTACTAGTAGTAATAGTAGTAGTAGTAGTAGTAGTAGTCGTGGTTGTTGTTGTTGTTGTTATAACAGCAATAATACAAGCAATAAAAAGAAATAATAATAGTAGTAATAATCATAGTAACAATGACTTTAATAGTAATAGTAATAATCGTAATAACCGATGAAGGATATCCTCTAGATCGCACGACTCCAAGCTTCTTCCGTACTGTACCGGCATCTCCGTCTGTCGGGGTGCCAGGTTCCGGTTTAAGGTTCAGGGTTCTGGGTTTAGGGCTACACCCTAAACCCTAAACCCCTACTCTTCGACTTTGGAAGAATGGCTCGGGCTTGTTGGATGATGAGCTCCACCCTTCAAGCCTTTAAGATTCTAAGTAATCCTAAACCCGAAGACAGATCAGGACTGCGGGGGCGTCGCCAAGTCGATCCCACTACTAAAGCATAAATGAACTTCGCCAAAGCTATCACGGCAACTTCGAGGCTTCCACGCTCTCAAAAGACCTCGCCTTTCCGCTCTGATTCAAAGACCTAAACCCCGGGAAGAGCGTGGGTCGCGCTGCACGGCGCGCAAAAGAAGCACGACAATCCCCAACAGGGCGAAACGGCTTAAGCTGAGATTCAGCTAAAGAAAAATACACATAGTACACTAGAGCCTCAACCTTGACTGTAAACCACCATTACGTTAATGTACAAGGACGGCGCAAAGATGCAAAAAGGGGGGAGGGGGAGAACAAAGAAAGCGATTCCCGCTGGGACCTTGCCCCAAAGCCCTCTAAGCCCTCTACCTGGACCCCCAAAAGCATGTAGAATAACAGCCCTTTATAGGTCTCGGGCCATTATTTTACCTACTTTTAAGGGTTAAGGTAAGCCTAAACCCTCCAAACCTAACCCCAAGTCTAAACCCTCCAGGCCCTAAGCCCTAAGCCCCAAACCCTAACTTACCCGTAAACCCTAAACCCTAAACCCCTTAAAACACCTAAACCTCTAAACCCTAACCCCCAAACCCTAAAATCTAAGCCAACCTAAACCCGAGGGACAACCAGGGGAAGCCTTGCCCTCTCGTTCGGACCCGAGCCCTGTTCCTACAGCACACCTTCAGACACGTAACTTCTAAGACTTTATCCATACACATATATGTGTGCATACCTGTGTATATATATATATGTATATATACAAACGAATACATATGCAAATACATATGCATATGCATCTATATATATATATGTGTGTGTGTATGTATGTATGTATGTATGTATGTATGTATGTATGTATGTATATGCATATGTATATGTGTGGCTTGATAAATATTCGCATGGCAAAAGCGCTTATGCATAACCTTCAGTATAAACTCAGAGGTAGAACACAGGCCACAACAAGCTTCCAAAGATCGACCCTACCTTTAGGTGTTGATGCTGCTGTCGGGGACCATGTGCTCAGGCGTTGGTTGAGGGTGTCTCCCCTCATGGCCCATTGTGCCTCTGATGCGCGAGCACCTGGCAGAGCTTGGGACTTGTCTCTGGCTTCTTCAGCTTTGCTCCATGGAAAACGAAGCCCACATGAGACCCTATAAGAACCCCCAAAATGTCCATAAGGACCGGTGTTAGTATTAACTGCCAGGAATATCATGCACAAAGAACCCACGTTTAGAGATGCTCTGATTTGAGAACTCGGAGACAGCTCGAACTGACCACACAGGGAGCTCCCTGCAACATGAGGAGTTCTAAACGTACACGCCAAGCCCCTAAACCCTGAACCCTGAAATTCCTAAAAAAAATCTAAAAATCCGAAGCCCATAAGCCCGCCATGGCAAACCCTGAACTATCTCAAGGCCATTTACATCCTAAACTAGCAGGTGCCAAACCATGGCCCCTGAACCCTAAATCCCAAACCCGGAATCTTGACCCTTAGATGCTAACCAGAAATCCTGAACAGAAAAAGCTTAACCCCATACCCTGCATCATAGACCCTACCTAGACCCCACAGAACCTACCTTTTTAAGGACTTATACAAGGAAATCATAATAAGGAACCCCAAAAAAGGTAGGGTTTTTTGGGGTCCAGGTAAACCCTACAGCACATAGAGACCATTTCCACTACTCCGACTTCCGGCCAGTATGGGCCTGGATGCCATCGCATGAAATACGCGTTTCTATTGCGAATATCCACAACAGGACACGACATCCCAAACATACTCCCAATCTTTCCGACGGAGTTCCATAAACACTGGCCAAAGCCTCACACGACAGAACAAGACCTAATTCACGTAACCCTGAACATTAAACTGTTAAAGCAAAAAAATAAATAAATATATATATATATACATACACACACACACTCCATGTAGCACCAAACCCTAAAACTAAAATCCTGGAATTCTGTAGACCCTCCGCAGTCAACCTGGGAAGCCAAGTGTGCTGAGGCCAGCGCGGTAAGTCCGTGCCATCGCGAAGCTGCTGTGCGAGGCCCCAGAAACCCCAACTGCGCAGCTCCGTCCCAAAGCTACTGGGGTTTAGGGGTTTAGGGTTTAGGGGTTTAGGGTTGAGGGGTTTAGGGTTGAGGGTATAAGGGTTCAAGGATTAGGGGTTTAGAGCTTCTCGGGGTGATAGTATGTTTACCGTCATTTTTTGGAAGGCATTTCCTACACCCCTAAACTCTGAATCCCTTAAGCCCTACCTAGACCCCAAAGAACCTACATTTTAAGGACTTATTTAAGGAAATCATAATAAGGAACCCTAAAAAGGTAGGTTCTTTGGGGTCCAGGTAAACCCTAGTGACCAATCGCCAGTCATGTTGAGAGAAGCTGCTGCGTTTGAACTCCTGAGTCAGGGGGATCCCTTGTGTTCAGGGGCCCGTACAATATACATAATCTCACGTAATCTAATCTAATCGACAATTTTATAACACAATAAGGTAAGGTTAAGAAGACGGACCCTACCACTTCGCTGTTGTATCGACCATCTAATATAGAGACGTGACTGGTACATGACCTGATGTAGTGAGCCCTTGCCGAGTATACTACAATATACCGCGCCCTGCTATTCTAACCATGATGACCAGCATTAGTAGTAGTAGTAGCAGTAGTAGTAGTAGTAGTCGTAGTCGTAGTCGTAGTCGTAGTCGTAGTCGTCGTCGTCGTCGTCGTCGTCGTCTTAGTCTACTACTACTACTACTACTACTACTACTACTTACTACTACCTACTACTACTACTACTACTACGATGAGTTGTACTATTTATCTGACTTGTCGGCTCCCGACATTAGACTACGGGCCCCAGACCCTAAACCCGAAACCCCAGCCGATCTTGGCAGCTGTTGCGGTGAGGAGCTTGCCATGCTGAGCTGAAATCGGAAACCCCTTAAGGCCCTTAAAGCCTAAACCCGTAAACCCCCAAACCCTAAACCCTATCTTCATAGGTCTGATATACTGAGGTTGCGCACAGACTTCTAGGGTCAATGCTCCGAAGAAAGGTGTCTTTTCAAGATGCTGGCTCAGGGCTCAGGGTCTATAGGGCTTAGGGTTTATAGGGTCTCGTTTACATGAGGGTCTGACTTAACTCAAAGGCTGCGAAGTCGGCGTCCCTGACGAGCTTGCTTTGCCGAAGTTGTGCACCGCAGGGACCGGGATCCTCGGAAATATGTCTTCGACTGCGCAAGATTCTGATGGAAACTCCTGGGCTAGCCTTTAGGGGTTTTGGTGTAGGGTTCAGGGTTTGAGTAAGTATCATTCGTACTCTACATCGGCAATAGATGTAAACATGTAGTATAGGCTATAGCGATCATTCATGATTAGAATAGGGCTTTGGTGATAGTTTTAGTCACTCTATTCATAATAAGGAACAGCTGAAATGGTATTGGTATATATTTAGGCCCCTATATTTCACACCAAAGCTGGAGTCTTATGGGGTGCTTCAGGATCGGTTGATCAAGTCCCGGTGCACAAGTCGTATGGAAATCGCAATCACTGCGAGCGCAAAATCCGTGCTGGGATGCAAGGGCAGAGCAACTTACGCTGCGGGCTGTTCTCTTGTGGAAAACGAGCCTCGCACCAGTGCTTCCCACCCGCGGCATTATGCTCACGTGCCCAAGGCTTATAGGGTTTAGGGCTTATAGGGTTTATAGGGTTTTTTAGGGTTTATAGGGTTTATAGGGTTTATAGGGTTTAGGGTGTTTAGGGTTTAGGGTTTATAGGGCTTATGGGGCTTATAGGGTTTACAGGGTTTAGGGTTTAGGGCTTATAGGGTTTATAGGGCTCATAGGGTTTAGGGTTCAAGGGTTGTTGAGAAGCTTTCCTTGGGCTTTTTTGGCTTCAGAGTTTGCAGGGCTTGGAGCTTACCTTACAGGCCCAAAAAGTAGGTAGACATTGAAGGGCTGGTATTTCATGGCCCCAAACCCATAAAAGGGCTGTTAGTTAATGCCCCTCAGACCTTATAAAAGGGCTGTTACTCTACATAGTTTTGGGGTCCAGGTCAGGATTTCGAGATTGGAGGCGCTGAAGAGGTGCAATCCTGAGAAACGAAGAGGAAGGGCGGTGCATCTTGAGGGGCTGGCAAGAGGGTTTAGGGTTTAGGGTAGAGCATCGGATCAGAGTGTTTTACATACAACGGCTCAGTTTCAAGTCGAATTTCATGAGGTTTGACTGACCTGGCAAACTGCCGGTCCAGGTGAGCGTAATGCCAACACCTACATGGCTTCTGCCAACCTAAGCCTGCGCCTTCCCACCTCGACTTCGCAATGACTGCATGAAGCTTACGATCGCGGTACATGTGAGGACTGCAGGCACTTTGAGAGTCCACGTCTGTGCCTCTGCGAGGGTGTGTGTGGACCACGACCGACCACTCCGGGAGAGGTCTGAGTCATAGGTTTGGGAGGGTGCGCCCTGTCAAAACTGTAAGGTAATGTAGGGACCTTAACAAGTAGAATAGGGTTTTGGCGGTTCATTATGATAACTATAGTAAACTATATACCCCTAACCCCTATTCTAACTATTAAGGCCCCTATGTGACAAATTTTCCCGCAACCGTAGTCCCGACAAACCTAGAGTCGGGCTGGGGCATCAACCGGGCTTACGCCAACCCGATCTCGCCCACCAGGACTACGGACTACAGAATGTCCGAAGCTGTCATTTAGAGAGCCCCACAGGGTTTAGGTGTTTAGGGGGTTTAGGGTTAATCAAACGGCTTCTTCAGCGTCTAGGAGTTTGAAATCTCAAACCCCTGAACCCTGAACCTTAAACTTTTAAACACCTCCCACCGCCCATAAAATCACATCTTATACCATCTTTTTTTCGCTGCCCCAATAGGACCCCAAAACCCTCCCAAGCCCCACTAAAACCCCCGAGGCTCCTTTCTAGGAGCCTTATGAGAACCCGCTCTAAACCCTAAAGTCCTAAACCCTAAACCCTAAATGATAGTCTTCGTTTAACGGTACTTTAAGAATCACAATACATGTTAACTAACAGTTATTTAGTAAGACCCCTCATAGAACGCCCTTCCGCCCCCGCCCCCCATAGAACCCTACGGATCACCCTTGCTTGATTAAGTATAGTACTGATTTCAGTATGGAATTCTTAAAAGCCCCTTATAGAACTCCACCCCCCCGCCCCCTCTCCCTCTCTCCCGAGGTGGACACAATGAGGTGAAACCACAGCCTCGAGCAGAAGACGTACAAGCATTCTGCGTTGAGGCCATTTTTTATCGCCCCTGGCTTGCTTTTAAATATGCATGTTATAATATATATATATACATAGTATTTGCGTATATATGTGTTTGTTTATTTATTTATTCATATGTATATATATGTGTATATATATCTATCTATATATGTATGTATGTATGTATGTATGTATGTATGTATGTATGTATGTATGGTATGTATGTATGTATGTATGTATGTATGTATATATACACCTGTATAGATAGATAGATAGATAGATAGATAGATAGTTAGGTAGATAGGTAGATGTGTAAATAGATAAATAGATAATGGGTAGATAAACAGGTAGGCAGATAAAAAGGTAGATAAACCGCTAGATAGAACGATAGAACGATAGATGGATAGATAGATGGATGGGTAGATAGCTAGATAGGTAGATAGATAGACCGAGATAGATAAATAGACAGACAGACAGACAGATAGATACAAGTGCTTTTTCTTCTTTTGGAAGCGAAAGGTTGTGCTTTAGTAGTTGTTGTTTTCATTCTTCTGGGGTTTTGGGGTAGGCTACCGGGTGCAAGGACCTTGGTGCTTCAGGCCAAAACAACTCGAGTCGGGCCTTATAGGGTCATTACCACGGTATAAGGTGTTGGTGGTTTAGGGTTTAGGGCTCTTGGGGTTTTAGGGTTCAGGGCTTTTGGGGTTCAGGGTTTTTTGGGGTTGTACTTCGGGATGTTTGACAAGGGCTCACAAAATCTTACGGGTACCTTCCGAGGCCTAACTATAAAGCAGCAAGTTGGGGTTTGGGTCTAGGTTTAAGTATACAGGGGCAATAAAGGAGCAAGCATCTTTGTCACTAAGGTTCCTTAAACCTGTGTGATACAGCATGCCATGGCCCAAAATCCACGGCCGCAATGTCAGGCATCTCACCTGTAGGCCCCGTACATCTTAGCTTATTCAGCCATGGACTATACTGTACCTTCATTATGCCTCCAAGCGTCTTTGCCATAAGGTTGCTATAAGCCAAGACAAGTTGGTTCACTAGGATCCATACGAGCGCATCCTTGAGCTCCATTGGCATCAAGCTTGCAATCCAGAGAGTACCTCCGTCAATTTTAGTCCCTAAACTTCAGCCGGTGTAGTCAGCTTTTTTTGAAGGGGTGCATAAACCTGAAAAGCTCGAATTCCTACCCATGCTTTAGCGTTTCGGGTGTAGGATTTAGGGCTGATTGACCAACGTCTGCACGCAGCTTACGCACGAGGTTGTGTTGATTTGTTTATTCCCAAGGATGGTATGGCTTCGCCATGCCAGCCGACAGTTGTCTCTTCTTTGGGCCACTCCCCCCGAAGCTGAGGATTTCCATGGGAACTCAACTCTAAACCCTAAGCCCTAAACCCAAAGAGGTAGGTCCATGCACGAGGCAGGGGATTGTGGCCAGCTTGCAACCAATCTATGCGAGCAGCTTCCTCATGTTGCCACACATCTCTACTTCCAAAAAACTAACTTCGACTTTTGTTTTAAATTTTAGAAACTTTGGCATTTCTACTTCAATGTGTTTTTTTGCATTTCCGGCCATGATCACCAGGACATGAGGAAGCCGAACGCCCTTGAAAGCACTTCGAGTGCGAATGCTTCAAGAAGCATCGAATTTTGAATATCCCCTCCTTGCTTGGGGAATGCAGGAGGGGGCCTGTGGTTCGTCTCAGAGCCTCAGCATCGAATGCTGTAGTCCAGGTTGTCGGCGTGCTGGACCTGGGTTTGTGATGCTCAAGAAGACACACAAATTCATCAACAGCGACACAAAGCAAGACCTGCTGCAGACACCTTGATGATCAGCATAATCCATAGTGGTATGGCCATGAGTGCGAAAGCAAGAATTTAGATGATGTGGAGGCGTAGACGATTGTGGCAGTGATGGAAGTGACGTTGATGATATGCAAAGCGAGGTCTTGTTTTCGAGGTTGTTGCACGCGTGGCTTGCCCGCTGTTACAGACTAATTAGCTAACTACCGAGGTAACCAGCTAGTTGTTTGCTTACTTTCTTAATCGCTTGTCTGATTGACAAGTTTTCCACTCAATCACCTGTTTGCTTGACGAATACTGCGTTATTTTGTAGCCAATTAATTAATCATTTAATGAATTAATCCATTCTCAACCTCATTAGATAATGCGTTAGTTAAGTAACGCATCAACGAAATCATGACGATTTCATCAATGATTTGTCGAACGAATGAGCTAACTTATGAATTAACAAATTAAATGAACTGAATAGTGAGTGAGTGAGCTGGCTAGTTCAGTAGTTAGCTAGCTAGCTAGTTAGTTAGTTATTTAGTAGATAGTTAAAGCATTAAGTGAACCACTGAGCGGTTCTCCCATAAGTTCTACATTTAAGCATTTCGTTCGCTAAATTAGTCAACCAGTCCGAAAATCATTGTCTGCTCCTGTCATTCGTTACTCATTCAACTACTTCATTGACAATCCAAAAACCATGACGTGCTTCAGTCCTGCGTTAGCTGTTCCATAACATCACTGAAGAATAAGCTACCAGCTTACTCAGTTAGTTCAATAGTTAGCCATTTACTTTGTGCAAAGGATGAACCTATGAACTAATAACTGGCGTAACTAATTAATGACGTCATTAACTAAATAACTAAGTCATTGCACTTAAGTATTTCAATGAAAGTAGTTAGGTATGCGATTGGAACTGGTTAACTAAAGTAAGTAAACTCCAAAATTGATGACACATTCCATCAGTCAACTGAACCAATCAGCTAAACAAACACTGAACACCTTGATTAATTCACCAATCTCCGTACTATGACCAGGATGATGCAAACAACAACAACAACAACAAGAACAAGAACAAGAAGAACAAGAAGAACAATAAACAACATCGCCAGCATGACCAACTGTCATTCATCGTATCCCCGTCTGTTCAACATCACTAGTGACCAAGTCCATCTACAACTTGGGTTCGCATGAAAACCCGGACCTTTTGACCTTCTGGCTCTTGTGCTGCTGCTTTTAGTTCTACGATCTAAGACCATGGGTTCTACTGTTGTGCTTAGAACGAAGACTCCGCAAGTTCCTCCCGCGCGCTTGTCTGCAACCCTCATGCACCGGTTGCTCATATTCATTGCTGCGCATGCCATCATTTGCGCGGCTGCAAATGTGGATGGACTGGACTCTATGATACGTCTTGCGTCCCTAAGACCTAAGCCCTATGGCGCTGTGAATTCGCTGGTTGCACATGTCGCCGGATCAGCAGTCGGACTGTAGCTGGGGTGATTCTAGGTGAATATGGTGTTGCGTCTCCACTTGTACCCTGTCGGTAGGTTTGTCGTTGTTGTTTGTGGCTGCTCGATTCTGTCAGCTTCCGTGTCATCATCGTATGTAGCTAATGGTCCTGGCGCGGATTAGCACAATGATCCACCATTTCGGCATTTACCAATGAGCGAAAACACACGGTGGCCCTTGCCGCCACCATAGCATTCAGCATCATCGTCCATCTTCATGATCATGTCAATGCGCATTATAGCATCTTCATCATCACCGGCATTACCTTTGCTGTCTGCATAATATTCCTCGTCACTTTGCCATTGATGCTTTACCCATTGTCACCACCATCGTTGCTATCAATGATGAGGGCCATCTTCACCGGTACCAGCATCTTGTACTAGTCACCATCATCACCACCGCCCAAAACATCACTAACCAACCCACATGATGATACCCTCCTCCACCATCATCAGCATCACCACAGCGACTGACATGATGTTCATTGTCATCTTCGTCATCACCATCACCATGAACATCGTCATCATTCTTCTCCTTGTCATCGGCAGGCTAAGCTTCGGCTTCGTCACCGTCACCATCACTGTCATCATCATCGTCATCATCATCATCATCATCAATACCATAAGTATCATCGTCATATCAAGGTCCCCATCTGCTTCGTCGTTGTCATTCCTGCTTACCTCTGTATCCCGAACCTCCTCGACATCAGTCAGCTTGCTAACGTAACCCCAAAGGCCTACACCACACCTCGCAGATTAAGAGCTCGACCGAGAGCCCCAAAAGATGAAAAACCGCAGGAGAGAGGCGAGTCTCTCGAAGTGGTTGCAGACGAGGGCATGCTGATGGCAGATCTTGCTGATGTCCTCCACTAGAGTGAGGGGTTGTTGTTGGGGCTAGGTCAAATCTTCATACTGTCCCTGTGCTGAAAGGTTTAAGGCGCATGTCGTCCATTTATGGTTTTCAGAGCCTAGTTTAGAGTTTAGATAGACATTGGGGTTTGGGGATGCATTCTGGCTGTTTTGGAACAAGCTAGCGAAGTCGAGAGGCTTCGGGCTTAAGGTTCAGGGCGGTTTAGGGTTTCCCTAAACCCTAAGCCCTAAGAGCAATTCTGATGACCTTGGTGGTACGTCCATTGAAATAAGCGTGTAAAGCACCTCTACTACTACTGTTGAGCGCTATCAAAGTCGTCCCTTCTGTGCACGACTGAAACTGTGACCCTGCCTTAAAGCTCAAACTCTAAACCCTCGATCCCAACAAAACTCAGAATCCTCTCCTTGAAAGCTGGTTGCACTCTGGGCTTGAAATCAAGCTTAAAGACCTCTGGGCCTTCGTTGTCTCAAGGAGACATACAACCCCTCTAACCCAAGAGCCCCAACCTCAGAGCCCTGAACCTACAACCCCAAAGCCCTGACCCTAAGACCCTCGAGACCTAACCCTAGCAACCCAAAGACAACATTCCCCAAAAGAAAGAACAACTGAAGCCTTACTGGTACGAACTGGTGGCCAGGTTCAGAACTCGGGAAGTACTGGGGAGCTCAACACCCGAAGCTTAGTCGCTGAATTCATAAGCACAAAAAAAGTCTACACTTTCAGTTCTATAAGGGATCATACGATCCCAGAAAGTAAATCCTAAACCCTAAACCCCAAACGCTAAGCCCTAAACCCCAAACAAAAACTGGGAACTGGGGCCTTTCGGGGCCTAGCAACATCCAGAAAGACAGCTGGGGCTTCAGGGCTTCCGGGTTTTGGGGCTTGGGGCTTTCGGGTTTTGGGGCTTGAGGCTTTAGGGCTTTCGGGATTTAGGGCTTGGGGCTTTAGGGGTTGGTCCGATCTGTAATTGTATTAGCAGAGTACACCGGGTAAACCCCTAAACTAAACCCGTAAACCCTACACCCCCTAAACCCCTAAACCCTAAAACCCCTAAACCCCTAAAGCCCTAAACCCTAAACCCTAAAACCCCTAAACCCTAAACCCTGAACCGCGGATATCGAGCAGTCCGGTCGCTCGACGAACTTCAGGCACTTGGACCTTTCAGGTGTTTTTTGAAGCCCCCGGTTTAGGGGTTTAGGGTTTAGGGGCTTAGGGTAGAGTTTAGGGTTTAGGGGTTATAGGGTTTACAGGGGTTTAGGGGTTAGGTGTTTTGAGGGGTTTAGGGATCTAGGGGTTTTTAGGCTTTGCGATTTCGGGATTGGGGGCTTGTACCCGTGCGTAAGACTTTGGGTTTTGACACTGCTTTGCAGGATTTCTATTGACTCTATTGGGTTCTCGATTCTTGTATAGCAGTAGTAGTCGACCCCTAAACCCGTAAACCCTAAACCCCTAAGCCCCAAACCCCCTAAACCCCCCAAAACCCCCTAAACCTCCAAAGCCCCTAAACCTCCCAAACCCCTAAACCATCAGAAGACTCTTCCTGAGCCAGGCACCAGCAGCCAGGAAGATGCAAAGTTGCGCGGCGCAGGGCCTCACGTTCGTGGACACCTGAGCATCCCGCGGGAGGCTTCTCTCTGCAATATAAGGGTCTAGTTTAGGGTTTAGGGTTTGGGGTTTAGGGTTTAGGGTTCAGGGTTTAGGGTTTAGGCTCTATAGGGCTACTATAGGGCCTAAACCCTCAACCCTAAACCCCGAACTTTACGGGAAAGCCAGCCTGCACCTTGATCTGGAGTGCAGCTGGCAAGGAGAGGCTTCAGTCTCGTGAACCGGTCTGCATGTTCTACCACAGGAAGTTCTTTTGGGGGATTTTTGTACATAGCTAAGCTGTTTGATATTATGTTATGTGGTCATATGCTATATTGTGTTATCTGCATGTGCAGGCAGGGAGAAAAAACCATGAGTTGAGGGTTGCCATCACTGGTGCCAAGCCACTGTCGCCAAGAGAGAGAACATTCTTGCGCCTGAATGCAACAGGCACTTGGGTAGGTTTCGGAATTAGGGTACCTTTTAGAGTCCTTTTCATAAGGGTGCCGTACTATTTTGGGGACCTTAACAGGCCCCCTAATTTAGAGAACTACCCATTTGCAAGGTACAACAAGGGTTTGAAGCAGGCAGTGACGGTCTTGTGCCTGGGGTCTGATCGCACTCAGGAATCACTAGGCGTCCCTAACATAAGTTTTATACTATACTTACTATACCTCAGTACCCGTATTTACTATACTTCAATATGCTATAGTATACTAGAATGTAAAGTATGATGCTACACGGCCATTTTAAACCCCATGCCCTTAGCTCGAAACCCTAAGCCCTGAACCTTGAAAGGAACCCTAAAACGAACCCTGAGTGCTTATTCTCCCACTCAGGAAACGACTTACTTTCTATACTCGGCCCAGCCTAACTTGCGGCTTCGGGTGTAGGTTCTTCGAGTTAGGTTTTTGGTTCGACCTCCGGAAATTCCAACTTGCGACGCTTGTGGGAGCAGGAGCCGGTAGAAGGAAAGGACTTGAGTTCGGGAAAGGCCAGGCCCCTGTTGTAGAGAGTTCTCTAGCTGTCGACACAGGTGAGGTGTTTTAGATTACGTATTGTCTCCATGGTAGTTTCGTTTTGCTTACAGGACCCCAAATATACAATTGCTTAAAACCAAGAAAAGAACTGCACAAGAGACTGTAGGTAAGAAGCCTGGTCAGTACTTGCTCAAGCACGAGAACATTCACTCGAAAGAAGCGGCGCTGTAAGCCCAGATAAAGCAAGCCGAAGCTAGGGTTTAGGATGTAGGGCTCACCATGCTAGCGCTCACCATGCCAGCCCCCAAAACCCGAAACCAAAACGCCCTGAGAGCCCGAAACCTTCAACCGCAAAACCAATAATTCCTGAATCCTAGAACTCCCCCCGGCTGACCCTCCCTCACTATTTTATTCCCTGGATCCGCCCTCAACCCCGAATCCTAACTAAAATCCTATGACGCTACCAAACCTGACATTTCAAGCCCTAAACTGTAAAGCCAATCGACCCCAAAGCTCTAAGCCCGTACGGCCCTCCACCCGCACCAAAGCTAAACTGCTAAACCCTAAACCCGCGAGTGACACCTGATTGATACAGCCCTCCTAAAACCCAAACCCCAAACCCCAAATCCTCCCTTGATGAGGCCCTAAACCCTAAACCCGAAAACCCTAAAAGCCCTAAGCCCCTAAAAGCCCTAAAGCCCTAGACCCCGGCCTGCTGGGCTGGGTAAGACCCGCCCGACCGTAGACGCGCTCGATCTCGGCCGCGAAGGCTCGCACCTTCCACTCTAGGGGCGACCTCGGCGGGTTTTGAATTTAGGGTTTAGGGATTTTAGGGTTTAGGAGTTTATAGGGGTTCGGGTCTAGGGTTTAGGGGTTTGGGGCTTAGGGGGTGT
>CAJNJA010011913.1:0-13402 GCA_905231915.1 Symbiodinium necroappetens | reverse complement strand
GAAGTTGGCCTTGCCGCCAAGTGCTGATGTGCACATGAAAAACTTCAGTTAAGATCCCTCAACTGCTGTGTGGGGCTTAGGGTTTGGGGAGGTCGACCCACCAACCCCCGAATCGCATGAGACAATTTCCCGAAGAGGTAACCCTCACCCTAAATACTGGGATCCAGACTAGCCTATTAGCCTTATTGAGTCTCCACAAAAAGGGAAGCCTCACCCAAGAGACTGGGATCTTTATCTACCTTGTTAAGTGAAGGGTACGCCGAAATCAGGTACCCCTCACCTCTAGAAGCCAACCACAAATATACGCATCCCCGAAACAAGTAGGAAGTCTTCGATGATGCTACCAACGGGTAGATACTCAAACGTATCAAGGTTGGGTTCTGGATGACTAGCAAACCCCGAACTCAAGGACCCTACAACCCGAAGCCCCAAAGCAGAAAACCTGAAACACAACACCTTAAATTATTGTCCTATAAACACTACACCCCTAAACCCCAACGGAAAAAACGCTACACTTGGGGTTCTCGGCTGCCCGTGCCGTGTGGCCTCCGCCTGTTTCTTCTTCGCTTCCTCCTCCGCCTTGCGCTTAGCATCTTCTTCGGCTCGGGCCTTTTCAGCCTCATCCCTCTTCTTCACCTGGGATGATTGGGATGGTGCGGTTTGGGGGGGAGGGGCAGCGGCAGGATTGGGACGATTGGGATGGTGCTGTTAGGGGTCGGGGTGATGGAGTTATGGAGTTGGGGTGGCGGATCAATCTCGAGAACACGCCCCCGCTGACCCCCAGCAGTACGGTTCCACTTTCGTAAGCCACCCACAAGCCGCCTCCGAATGTCCAACGAGAAATCGGTATAACAAGATTCTGGGGCATCCGATGGTTGTGGCTGTCTCTGTGCAAACCAGACTGCATGTTGGAGCTCAGGCGCATGTGCAACCAAATTACAACCATACCTGTAACCCACTTACTAACTCCAGATTCTTTCTCAGGTACTCTACTGAAGGACCTGAGATCCGTTCATAAAGTACAGCTACACATCGGGCATTGCAATTTGGCAATTATCCCGACCTGAAACCCAAACCCTGAAAAACAGTGGTTTGATAATGAAGCGTCGCCTCCGTGTTCAGCGCCTCGTACTTACCTCAGACAGGCATTGCGAGGAAGGCCAGGCTAAACCCCTGGGCTCCAACAAGCCAGAAGCAAGTTCTGAACGTGCACAGACTTTTGGCCGCAAGGTCGGCCCAAACCCTAAACGTGGAGCCTCCGAATATCTGAACGACCTGGAAATCCTGCTTGAAGGCTTACGGGTAGTACTGTTTGCCGAGGTGTCATGACCCCATGAACTGTCATGAATCTGATCGTTGCCTTTCTCGTGCATAATCCTACCCCAGAGGAGAGGAAAGATAACCCGTGTCTCCCAAAAGTCAACGCTTTCCACGTGAAAGGCAAAAGTTCACTGATTATGATTAGTGCTGCACATTCCGTTTGCGAGGGACTTTCAGACTTGTACCAACATGTAAGCATCCAACAGTTTCAAACACAGGTTTCCGGTACAGGACAACCCAGACGAGCCGTTCGAATCCCTGTAGAAGGCCAATGAAACTCTATGACACTCTAAGGGTCCATGCACTCATCTAGCATTTACTTAGGCCTCAACGGCTTCCTGCAGAGTACGTTCGGGCTTGCGGGTGTTGGGTTTAGGGCGAGGGTGCCAAAAAGCATATTGCACGGACAATTGAGAAACACCCTACAAAGCACTCGGATGGGAAACAAACCTTTTGTGCAGAGCAAGGGCTGCCGACATGGGCGCTGCTTCTGCACCCCATCTGCGACCTGTCTTTGCTGGGCACCGGCTTAAAGCGTTTAGTGGTCGGGAGGGGGCAAGTCTGCTGGCACTCTCTCTTTGCTGCACAAAGGCTTGAAGAACAAGCATATCGAAAAAGCTGAGAAACGCCATATCGACTTGCTGAACTCCCGGCCCAAGGCTTCTAGCTTCTGCTTCTTTCGAAAACGACTCCTCGACCTTGAAGCTCGAGAGCTATCTGGGTGGGTAGCTCTGTAAATTAGGGTCCCTTTGAGGGTCCTTTTGAACGACTCCTCGACCTTGAAGCTCGAGAGCTATCTGGATGGGTAGCTCTGTAAATTAGTGTCCCTTGGAGGGTCCTTTTTCTAAACTTTCTTTAGATCGCCCCGGAACTGTGGAAATCAAGACTGATGTGCAGGGCATTCTCACGCGTTCTACTTAGTTGCAGGGGGGGTGTCACGACAGCCCCGATGCAACGGAAGGTGAGCACCCGAAGAAGACATGAACACACCACTAGCAGGCCAAGCACCGTGACCTTAACCACACCAGATGTAAGGTTTAGAGTTCAGGGGTTCAGGGCTTTAGGGTTTAGAGTTTAGCCGAGACATGCCACTGGATGGAAGATAGTTGGGCGCCGGAATCTTTGCATCACATGATCCAAATTGCTGATGGACAACACCCTGCATGATCCATAGCAAAGAGTACACCCAACATCCCGTGCGTGAAGACGTTTAAGGTGCTTGAAACAGTGATGTGAGATTTTGTGCATCAGCAGAAATACAGGTTGCTAGCCCCTGCTCAAGGCCCCATTCGTCGAAGGACTTCTTGTCTTCTTCCGACAAGAGGCGGACGTCCGTGAGGTAGAGCTCTGCCAACTTGAAGGTGGACGAACCGAGGGATGCCCTTTGATTTGGAGTAGTTTGCCGTTCTTGCTTCGGTTGTTTATGAACTTGGAGGTTAGAGTTCAAGGCTCGTCTCTGCTTCCTTTGTTTAGAGGGGGGGCTTTGAATTTAGAGCTTCAAGTCCAAGGCGCCTGGTTTGGGATTCAAAGCTTCAGGCTTAGGGTACAGGGCGTTTTATGTAAGTTTAAGGCTTGACGGTTGATGATTCAAGGTTTAGGGATAAACCCGAGCAAACCTTTCTTCAAGCAGTTTAGCTCAAATCTGGTTATATAGGCAGAACTGAACTACCCAGCGAATTTTACCCAGACCCATAAGCCAGTGCTGCCACGGAGCGATCTTCTCCCCGGGAAGAGCGTGGCCACGTTGATGCAATGGGGTTCCGAGAGACACTATGCCAGACCCTGAAACTTCAAAATCCCCTCATTAGAGTTTAGGGTTTAGGGTCTATATAGTCACTATACAGACTGCATTTGGCCTCCCAGGAGCATTCGTCGATTCAAGGGTTCGTTAGGAGTCTCCGGTAAGGTCATCGCTTCACGCCTTCGTTGGGTGCTTCAGGTTGGGGAGCCGGTGGGTCTCGAATTCGCTGGTCTGGATGCCTTACGGAATTAAAGTTTAACTTTTGGGATTATTTGGGGATTCGAGTACCCCAAAACAGTTGATGGTTACCTGCTCTACTACTAGGACATGATGCTCTCTTTGTTCGTGACGCCTTCTCCCTGGGAGCCGTAGAAGCTTCTCTGGGCTTCTGCCAGTGTTACGAGACCCTAAACCCTAACCCGATCCTAAACCCCAAACCCTAAATCTAAACCGATCCTAAACCCCAAACCCTAAACCCTAAACCGATCCTACATAGCTTCATCTCAAATGATAAAATGGCCAAACCAGATCAGCCATACCTCCTTGCCAGCCATTACCTCAGATTGCTGATCTCGGTCTATCAGAACCCTAAACCCTAAACCCTAAACCTAAACCGACCCTAAACCCTAAACAAGTCCAAGCCGAGGGAAAGTCTATCGTGTTCTTGGGGGTCTTGGAGGCTCATTCGCCTCCATTCCAGCAAGGAGAAGTGCTTGAAGGAACGAAAAATCTTGTGACTACAAGCTGGCTTCGGAGTTGTTTTAGGGTTTAGGGGCTTTGGGGTGTAGATAGAGGCTTCGGGGTTTATCGTTTAGGGTCTCAGGGTTTGGTTAAGTGCCGACTTCCCATTTGGAGCTTTTCATGACGACGTGTTCAGCATTCAAGGGCGTTAAAGCCAAGGAATCTTCAACCCTACAACAGCTGCCTAGAACTCCCCGAGACCGCAAACAAACATACCATGTCAAAAGCAGCCTTGGGGTCTTAGCATTCATAATGAAAAAATGGAGCCCAGTGGAGAGTTTAGGGCTCGGGGCTCCAAGCTTCCGGAAGACATGATCACATCGCAGATGAAAGCCGCTCTGGACTGAACTCCATGTCGGCTGTCCGGAGCGCGGGTACTTCCCAAACGGAACCTTGTCTGAAGTAACCCCCTGCAACGAGACAAAGGACAAAGGAGGTGGTGTCGTCATCCCAGACAAGCCGTGAACCCTTGTTCCAATTTGAAAGCAGACGGGGTGTAGCATACATTCCTTGTCCTGAAGTCTCTTGAACCTGTCGTAGTTACAGCACGCTGTCTGGAATAAAGCTTATCGAACCCGCATAAACCCAGAAAAATATTGTTTGAGAGACCTTCTCAACCCGTGCCAATAAACAAACACCACCATCCAGTCTTATGAAGCACTAAACACCCTTTAGCAGCCGTGGAACCCCTTCCAAACCTTTGCCTAAAACAGACCCCGAATTGCCTTTTCTGGGCCGACGCCGCTGACTCGCAGATCTCTTGTGGATGTGGAGCTAGAAATGTTTAGGCTTTACTAAGGATTTAGCACATGAAGGGCTTAGCTTTGACAAGGCTCACGCGAACCCTTGAACTTAGATTTCCGTGCTCTGATTCGGAAAGACGCGGGTTGGGGCTTAGGGGTTTGGGTTTGGGGTTTCGGTATTAAAGTTTAGGCTGCTTAAGGGGGCTGCTAGGTTTGGGGAATCGGGCTTGCATGTATTGACGACGACCAAGCGTTTCATGCCAAGGCCACCTTCCTTGGAAGGCCGCCGTGAAGCGTTTCCCAGTAGAACCCCCTCAGAGAACCCGTGTCAAACCCTCATAGCATCCTAGAAAAACTCCTTGAAAAAACCTTGTAAAGCTCTATGCCAAACGGTACTGCAAGGCCCCTACCTTAAGCTACCAAAACCTACTTTTTTGTAGGGTCTTGTTATAAACCCTAACATGGAATTTCTAGGGACCCTACAAAAAAGTAGGTTTCGGTAGTTCAAGGTATATGACCTCGTCACCCGGCACACAGGAGCGACAAGCCGGTCCACGCTTCGACGTGGCGTGGCGTCGAACTCCTCCAGGGCAGCCTCGTACCTGATACAAGGGACGAAAATTCCGAACCAGGCTCTTGGGCCCCCTTCGTTATATATCCCCAGAAAGTTTAGAGGGCCCGGCTTCCCTAAACTTCAAGGAGCCCGACCCAAGCCCTTTTTTGACCCCTGTTTAAAGGGATGTGGGACCTTCTCTGCTTGGCAAGCTGCGGCTTTTGGTCGTCGAGAGTCAACCCAGCGACTTTGCTCTTGGGATCCTCGCGGCTGTTGAGTCCTACTTCTACTTCAAGGCGAAATTTAGGAATCCAAATTTAGCAGGTTTCGTTGTAGGGTTTCACAGGCTTTCGAGAAGCTTTGCTTACGGGGTTTTAAGGTAGGGCGTGCTTCAAGGATCGGAGGAACTTGGCAAGCCCGGCTTTCGGTAGGCTAACCCGAGCATTTAGGGTTCCTGCACCACAAAACTGTTTCAAGAAAGCTTTCTAGGGCTTCGGCGTGCAACTGTAGAGTTTAGTATCCTCATATTCATAAACGAAGTGCAAGCCCAAACAAAGTGCAAAGTTGCGCAATTCGGTGGGTCTCGAAATTGAGTCTTATTTTTAGTGATGGACAGGGCAAAAAAAGAGCAAAGAACTCCTCCGAGAGCACGCTGGAGCTGTGCGGCGGCACCCCATGGTGGTCATGCACACTCCTCGGTATGGTTTAGGGTTTTGGGAACCTTCAAGGCGCTCACCCTGAACGGGGTAGGGCAATGTTTGACTGAGATGACGCTGTGGGGTTAAGAGTCGCTTAAGGGTCGCGGGAGCTAGCAAGCGAGCTTATTTTGGTAAACTAGCTGAAGGTTAGTTCGAGCCCAATTACAAATACTGTTGATCCTATCTGCAACTGCCTTGCCGGGGGTGCTAGATTAAGCCACGATGAGGGGTATGTAAAGCAATGCAGGAATCTGCCCATCAACGGTACGGGACCCGCAGGAGACTTCGAACCAGGGTTGTAAGCAAGCGAAGTTGACAGGATTTTCCGGAACGCGTACTCGATCCTCGAAGCACACTAGCGGCCTGGGGCCCCGCCCGATACTAAACCCAGAACGGAGGCTACACTTGCCACTGGAGCACCGAGGAGTAGCTAGTAGCTAGCAGCTTCCCTCTCCTTTCGTGCATGCCTTCCCAAAACCCCAGCTATCAATGAGTTTAGCCGGGTGCGCAACTGCCCAAGCGGAGCCGACTCCGTCAAGAAAGAGGCCCGGAGCTACGGGGTTTACCGTTGTGCTCGTGCCGCAAACCACGCAAGCGGGCTCGATTGCCATGGTCAAGTGGGGGCGAGGAAGGCGCTGCCCCGAGGGCCCCTGAGGTCTTCGCTAGAACGGCCCGACGCAAGGCTGCTGGAAGTTCGGCTTCGCGGCCCGGCTTCTGTGGGTTCGGCTTTTGCTCGCGAGGGTGGGTGGTGACAGGGCTCAGCTTCCAGAACAGGCCTTTGTCCAGCTTTTGTTTGAACGCTGGAGTCCCGGTCACGGGTTCCGGAAGACGGACGAAATTGGCTAGCAACGAGGTTCAACGTCGTCCAAGCCAATTATTGGACACGTCCTTCGGAGGCCGACCCTGAAACATGTCAAATTGGCCAGAAATCAAACGGCTAACCCCACGATCGTCCACGTCGCTAGCCAATTTTAGGGGTGGTGGATTACCCACATCTTTTTCAAGTCTTTGCCTCCAAGTTTCATGCTTGCCCCAGGGCTCGACAGCTTTGGGGTCTCTGCAAGGTCCGGAAACTCCACAATCTCTCGACTGAGGAAGCTCGGAAAGTGGGGTTTAAAGGTTTTAGGAAGGGGTTTCGGGGTTTGGCCTCGGCGCCTGGGGGCCCCCTTCACCCTGAAACATCGACTCCCTGGTTCTTAGTAGGGAATGGGGAATGGATCCCTATGATAGTCCCTTAAGGTCCCCTATAGAAGTCCCAAAAAACCATTCCTCTAAGAACCAGTCAGTCGAACACGACGCGCCAAAAACAGCCAGAGCTCGTGAAGGCGGACCAGTCGGCGCGGCAGCCGGAGCTGATACAGAAGCCTGCCGAGGCGACGGAGAATCTCGTGCCAACCAAAAAGAGCGATCGCAGGTTTGCCTAAGTGAGTCCACTACGCGCCTGCAGCATCCCAAAAAATACCCGTCTTCATGACCTTCTCAGTGGGTTTACACCGCAAAGCTTTATAGAAATAACTCCGAAAGAGAACCCAGTCGAAGCCCGAACACATCCGAACACTCGACCTGCTTCTGCTAAGCAGGCGCCCGGAGCCCCCCAAATCAATGTTTGTAGTTGAGGACTTAGGGCCCTGAGACTCATAACGAACAGAATCTATTTTCATATATCCCTTGCAGCTTGTCTTGTCAGGTGTTGCGAAGAACACTACAGTGCAGAGTAGGGTTCAGGGTTTGGGGATTCGTCGAGGATTTAGGGCTCGCGGAGTACAAGTGAGGGCTTGAGGATGAGGGTTGTGGGCTTGGGGATCTGCCGGCGCTAGTCATCGCAGAAGAAAGAGAAACAGCTTACTGATGCCTTCAAGGGGGAGGCATAGCCAAACTAGTCCGCAAAAAACGGCAAAACCTGCGATCCAAACCCCAAATCTGAAAATCCTAAACCCCAAACCCTCCAAAACCCCAAGCCTCAAAAGCAATGCAAACGCTGCACCTGTTGACTTCGGAAGTTGCAAGGGCTTCAGTCAGATCGTCAGTCTGGTTCGTCAGCCGCCAAAGTTCCCGCCATCGGAACGCCGAATCCTCGCATGTCCTGGGTGGTTTAGGAAGTCTAGGGCCGGTGGAGGGCATATAGGGTTTAGGGTCGTTTAGGGTCTTAAGGCCCTGGTTCCCCGTTGCATGTCCTGGGTGGTTTACATGGGGCTCAGGGCCGGTGGAGGGCATATAGGGCTTTTAGGGTATAGAGTCTAGGCTGCTCGTGAGGCCCTAAGGGTCTTGTCCTACGTCTCTTCTGCGGGGTCTTATTTAGAGGGCTCCGTTTTGGATGTCTGGGGCGGTGCGTTTTTCGGTACGCGTAGAAAACCCAGGACTCTTTTGAGACCTCCAGGAGGAGGCCCAAGGGCTCCCTTATAGGGTTTAGGAGTTTAGGGCTGCTAGGGTTTATAGGGTTTAGGGTTTAGGGTTTAGGGATTCCAGAACCTAGCACGGAGACACCGAGGACCTTGAGGCGAAGCTTAAAAACTGTTCTCACTACATTGTAAGAGAGAGTATATACACCGGGAAAGTGTCTTTGTCTATCTGTTTGTGCTTTTTTTGAAAATTCAAGAACTCCATGGTGTACGCCCTGTGTGTTTCTCTACTTGCTCACATGTGTACTTTTGAGTGTGCTAGTTGTTGCTTCTGCTCGCTTTACATGGCCCTGAACCCTAAACCCTAACCCTCTACCCTAAGCCCTAAAGCTAACATGCCTGGGCCAGAGCGGCCTGGTCTCTGTTGCTCCACTAGTGTGTCAAGCCATGGGGTCGGTTGTGGAGCTCTTTTACACCATGGTTCTAGCACTGGGAAATGTCATTACTAGCTGTTCACCCCTGGATCAAGGCTTTGGGGTGTAAGGGCTGAATGACATGCCGCCGGAAAGCGTTGCTGAATCAAACCACCCAAGACTCCGAAAACCCATGATTTGGGGTTTAGGGTTTAGGGTTGCTTACGGTTGCACAGTTTTGGAGTCTTCGCGGCTGATGATCAATCACTACTCGTGCAGAAACGGTAGTTTCAAAGATAAGATTATGATAACCCGAACAATCAAAGGACCACTTGTAGTCGAGTTCCCTGAGCACGAGGCCCTGCACCCGCCACCCCAAATTGAAGCCTGACAGCCTTCATTAGAGCCCGCAAGACCACATGAACACGAGTCCCGTACTTGATGTATAAAGACAGCTGTAGGGCGAATTCTAGACAAGCTCCTCAAAACTCAAACCCTCAATCTCTTGGAGAACCCAAACACAAAAATAAAGCAGGGATGCCTGGAAATTCTGATGATATCCTACAGCTCCGAAGCCCCGTCATAGGAAAACTTCTCCTAGGGCGTTCCACAAAGTCTTCTGCAGCTAGTCATATTGTATATTCTCGGTCATGCTTCACATAATCTCATGATATCTAAGGTATGTGTTCCTCTTAAGGTGTACAGTGAACCCCAGAAAGTTGGAACATGCGTTTAGGATGACTAGTGTTGGAATCCCCTCTACTTTGCCATAAGGCCATGAGGATAATGACGTTCCAACTTTCTGGCTTTTACTGTATAGGGTTTACAGTATAGGGCATAGGGCTTCTCAACATCATCTAAAGAAAATTTCTTCGAGCCAACGACTCCTGGGTTTCCCGGGTACTCAAAGGCAGGGCCAGGGTTTGCGGTCCTAAACCCTAAGCCCCTAAACTCTTAAACCCCTAAACCCCTAAAACCCTGAAACCGTAACCCCCTAAACCCTAAACCCCTGAACCCGAAACACACGAGCCCTAAGCACAACACGCCCATGGAGCGTAAGAAAGTGTAGGGTTTAAGGCGAAGGAAGGTTTAAGAAGAAGGAAACCCACCCTCTCAAAGATCCTATATACATACTATGCAGGTCTCCACCAGCAACTTCAAACACCCAGAAACCATAAATCCCTAACGCTTAAACTACGCATTTCTTGAAGAACGTGCCCTAAGCACGAAAGCCCTATCTCCTCTTAAAAGGTAAACATAGAACCCTCAACAGGAGCAGAACCTGAGGTTCTCAGAAAACTATCCTAAGAAGGGCCTCGTCCTGCTAGCTAAATCAAATAACGGTGCAAATTCAAAAATTAAAGCAAAACCCCAAATCAACACACTCAGCTAAGTTGGCCCTAAACCCCAAACCCTAAAGAGAGGTGGCCTGTTCAAGCTGCCGGGCCATGGATTCTTTGCACAGCAAAGAGTGGAAACTCTCAGAGCAGCGCGCCGATACTTTCAGAGCTTTTGAGCCAGCGGGGTGTATGATTGCGCTTGACGCTTGACGGTCAGGGTTTCGGGCTAAGGGTTCAGAGTTGCAGAGTGGCGCGTATTTCTCGGTATTCTAAAGGTTTTCACACGAGTATTTACACCTACAGGACCTGAAGCATTTATTGCCTTGTCCAGACACTACAGCAGAGAGAATTGATCCACTTTTCCCATTTTGGAATGACTTAAGACTTGTCTGCGATATCGAACAAACTTCTATAGATGCAATCGCAAGAAACGTTCGAAAGAGGTCTGCGGTCGAGGACGAAGGGTATGGCCTCGGGATGCCACTTGAAAGCGAAAACAAGAACACACGAAAATGCAAGCAACCAGGCCGTGATGCTCTGTAGAGTTTAAGATTATTTGAGCTCCTTTTTATGCCTGCCCATCCATCGAGTAAGCATAAGGCCATTGGCCCGGAGATGTTGAGGGCTTACGCCTCGCACAGTACCACACCCCTCAGTTGCCACCCTGCTCGAGCTTGTCAGGACTATCTCCACTGCCACGCGTCAACCCATGATCATATGATTGCCCTCATCGCCCCACTCGTTGAAACCCTTAGGGCTTAGGGATTGTAGGGCTAAGGGTTTGGGGTTAAGGGTGAACGGTTCGGGGTTAAGGGTTTAGGGTTTATGGGTCTGGCTTAGGGTTTAGAGCTTCTGAGCCGGCGGAGTCTTGGGAAGTTGCATAGGGCTGAGGCGTTTCAAGTTTGCGGCTTTCAGGTTTAGGGCTTGCGGCTTTTGGGGGTTTCAGGGCGTCAAGCTCACAGATTTGGGTTTTGGGGGAAGTACAGCCGAAACCCTTAATCGAAAGCCCCCAAAACACCCAAAGCTCTCTTTGAGTCAACGGGATCTCCATCGTTTCGTTGCTGCAACTCGGGCGCCCTAGGTTTTGGGGGACAGCACATGCTTAGCTTCCCGCAAATACGAGTGCCTTAATTAATTTTAATACCTGACCCCAAAGCCTTAAACCTGAACTCTAAAGCCCCAATTGCCTAAATTGCCTAAAGTCAAGAAGCCCTCAAAACCCTCTATGTGGAAAAGGCCCCCAACTCCTACAGGCCCTTCACCCTCAACCCCCTGAACCCTAAGGGCCCTTAACCCTAAGTCTCTTCATCCCTGAGCCCCTAAGCCCAAACCCTAGACCCTAAGCCCCCTAACCCGAACCTAACCCCAAAGCCTCGAAGGGACCTACGCCCTGTCAGGGCTGCAGGTGGGGGGAGCTCCGGGTGTCTGGAATTCTCAGCGCTCCTGTAAGGGTACCGGCTTCGGGCTTTGGATTTATACAGGCCTGGGGGCTTAAAGACTAAAGTTTCAGGTTTAGGGTTAAGGGTTTAGGAATATCATCCAAAGCCCGAAACCCTCAACCCGACATGCACATGAGCTCTGTGGGTGGCACGGCCGTCGCATCACTCAAGGCGCAAAGTGAATTACGAAGCACCGGTTGCTGCGAAGAGTCGGCGGTATGTTGACGGTCTAGGGAAATCATCATCAGTCTTGCTGGGTTTGAAAGAGTATGTTTTAAGGTTCATAGGGTTTAGGGTTTAGGGCCAAAAGTTTAGGGTTTAGGGTTTCCTAAACCCATCTGCCAGACTGGGGCGGCCGCATCCTGGCACTTCTGGTCTGGCTGCGACGGGCTACGAGTGAAACTGGGCGCTCGAGATCTACCCTCAACCCCGACCCAAACCTCGAGAGGTGGATCATAACATCGTACCATAACTGTAACAAGAAGTATACAGGCTTAATACAAGAGCCACCCCGCACATGGTATCTATAGTCTCCATTAGTCTCCTACATTGAAGGGCCAAAACAGTCCCTTTCTCGCTTCCGCCTCGCACAAGACAGCGTTGTCTTGAGAAGCCGCTATGATGCAGAAATGACTCGCCAGGAACGCGACTTGGCAGAGCTGGCGTAAAAGGGCTTTTAGGGTTAAGTTTACAAGGCGAGAGCGATGCGGAAGCCGGTGGTGTCGAGATTTTTGGCCGTGTAGTCCCTCAGCAGAAGCTGCAATCGGATTCTCAACGAGACCGACTTTCCAGAGCTTCTGGCGCGAAACTTCTTTTGGGCCCAGGGAGAAACCTTGTGTGGGAAAGACCTGGGGGCGTGGGCCTTGCCCCAAGATCAGATCGGGACCTGAATATTTCGACAGTGGTTTAAGAAATTGACACTGCATGGTTCAGTGTTGGCCTACGGCTTCTGGGTACTTCATCATTACATATACTGACAGACTGATATGCTAGTACCATTAGAATAGTACTATAATAGTATTTTATATTATATTATGATGCTGTTACTAGATTCAGGCCCTGGCGGCCACTATTGGTGCATCGCTGAACGGAGTAACGAAAACAAACGAACCTGTTCTTTTATGCTACTCCCTGTGCTTCGCAGCATCGACTGATGCACCAAAGTGCTGGCCTCAAAAATACAACTCGACGACAACATGGTTGAACTTCCGAACATCTCCGAGTGCCTCTCACAGCAAAGCGGGGCTCGAAATTGCAAGCTGCAAACACTCCGTGGCCGCCTGGCCTTTCTGCCCTCGTCCCCGATCTCGTTGAATCGGAGGTCGATGTAGGTGACGGAGTGATTGGACTTCAGTGCATCTGCGAGTGCCTCTCAGGGGAAACACGGAGTCGAAACTGCAAGCTGCAAAGACCCCGTGGGCACCGCCTGGCCTTGGCGCCATGGGCCCCGATCCTGTTGCCATAGAGGTTGACGTGGGTGACCGTACAGTTGGACTTGAAGGCATCTGCGAGCGCCTCTCAGAAAAAAGCCGGGGTCGAAATTGCAGGCTGCAAAGACTCTTTGGGGTTTGCCTGGCCTTGGCGCCTTCGTCTCCGATGTCGTTGTAATCGAGGTTGACGTGAGTGACCGTACCGTTGGACTTTAAGGTATCTGCCAGTGCCTCTCAGGGAAAGGCGGGGTCGAAATTGCAAGCAGCGAAGACCCGGTGGGAACCGCCTGGCCTTGGCACCCTGGTCTCCGATGTAGTTGTGTTCGAGGTTGATGTGGATGACGGTGCGATTGGAGTTCAGGGCATGTGCGAGTGCCTCCCAGGGGAACCGCGGGGTCGAAATTGCAAGCTTCCGAAGACCCCGGTGGGCACCGCCTGGCCTTGGCACCCTCGTCCCCGAACCAGTTGCCACGGAGGTAGACGTGGGTGACTGTACAGTTGGCCTTCAAGGCATCTGCCAGCGCCTCTCAGGGGAACCGCGGGGTCGAAATTGCAAGCTGCGAAGACCCCGGGGGCACCGTCTGGCCTTGACACCCTCGTCCCCGATAATGTTGCCATAGAGGTTGACGTGGGTGACCGTACAGT
>CAJNJA010011912.1:0-11902 GCA_905231915.1 Symbiodinium necroappetens | reverse complement strand
TATGTGTATGTGTATGCATATGCATATGCGTATGCGTATGCATATGCGTATGCGTATGCGTATGTGTATGTGTATGTGTATGTGTGTGTGCGTATATGTATATATATATACACACACACACCTACTTCTTCAATTTCATTCAGTATCCATGCACTCCTGGGCCTGCCTGCCTGTACTGCCGATGCCCAAATGTTTGCAAGTTCATCCGCGCATAACATCACAGCATGTCAGATCAGCTTCTCTCGAACGAGGCTGGTTTCGACCTGGTTTGGCGTCACCAGCTCGTCTTCTTCCAAGCAACAGTCATATGTACAAGGACCACAACCTGCACTAGTAACGCCAGCGATTGCCTTCCAGAGTAGTTTCCTTCAATGCCTTTTTCACTGCACTTCCATCTCGTGCTAACTTTTTTCCAGCACTTCCAAGTCCGCCCCGCCTTCATGGACACTTCTTGCCATGGAGGCTGTGCCAAGGTCACACAACAAACGTGGCCCAAGTCCTTACTACAAACTGACAACAAAAAACTGACGTGTGGAAGCATTGAAACACAAAAGCGACTGGCTACACTATCGAAGCTGAGGCACCGAAGCTGTCGCAACAATCGCCCGAGCTGCCTGCTCCATATCCTGCTGCTAAGACTTTAAGAGCGTCCATGCAGAAGACGATCAGCTGAAAACATATCAGCAGGATTCAGCAGGCCTGGAGCATAGCCACATCTTTTGCATCCAAATGCGGTGAAGCCTGCCGAGCTGATGCCGGGTCCGTGGGGGAAGAAACAACTAAGCTCGATCCCGAAGTATTCTTGTACGCTTTTCCGAATTAACGTGCCCACACAAGTGCAATTCGGCACCTCACTCCGCCACGCGCCACTCCGACACCAAGCTTGGAAAGCCTGGCGAAGGCATCCACAAAAGCACATGCACGTTGCACATACAAGCATGCCTGCTTGGATTCCAACCAAGTGGTTGGAAATAGCGTGTCGTCCCAGTCCTGTGCCAAACTCCACCATGCGATGCAACGGCTCGGAGCGACTCTCACAGCTTTCCATTGATTCTCGTTTCACATCGTTTCACCCGCAAGAAACCCACTGCAGCCTCTCCATGATGTCCCCGCATTCATGGCGGCCAGGGGTACAACAAAGATATTCAAATAACATATGGCTCAAATGCGAAACCACCACAACCGTATCCTGACTGCGCTGGCACATGCTCGCACATTACAGATACAAGCCTCACTGCTTGCTTGTGTCACATATCTGGTGTTGGCATCTCAGTACTTTGGGAGTGTTGTGCGATTGAAGACTGTTGTGGCGTAGAGGAAATGCAACAGTTTCCTCCCAGGCACCCTGCACGACGAAAACATTCGCACTCGCTTCCCGTGCAACCAAGGGTCCAGGAATATGAGCGTGCAATCTGGTTGCTGCCAATTGCCGGAGGAAGTGGCAGCACTGCGCATTGATGAACAACGGGATACGGGCATTGGGCAACAGTCGCCTGCAACGCCAAGCTTGCCGCAGCAACATCACTGATTCCCACCGCAGATTCCACTCAAGCGGGCCTATATCCAAACATGAGGTCGACTGTGGTGTCAACGTCGTGTTATCCTGTCAAGCCAATCGGCCAGAAGTGCTTGCCAATGCTTTACAATGTGACCCGGCATGGCACCGCATCCGAACAGTATCGAACAGTAAGTAAACGAGACCGAACCATACCACATCGCTTTGCAAGCGTCGGAATACGTCTTCGCATTGTTGTCAACCCTGCTATCATCCGGATCTCTGCTCAGCATTCCATAGGAGCCATCCTTGGAAATGTCATCTGGCATGTGTCAAGCCCCCTGCTCTGCACCGTAATTGCAAAACAGCGGCCCATTTCTCGGTATCGATCAAAGCGGGCTTCCGGATGTACATGGATTCGGACCTGTTCCGGGCTTATGTCCAAGCCAGCCCCCAGGACCTCCCGACCTTGAGGAATTCGTTGGCAGACCACTGCGGAGGACAATGTAGGTGAACATATGAACGACTAATGTAACCGACGGATGTGGGACTACCTTCTGGGGAACCAGCGTGCGTGCATGAAATCGTGCATGGAGCGTGCAGAAGTCTGCAACAATCAGAAGCTACATGCAAGTGTCATGTAACCAT
The DNA here is from genome assembly GCA_905231915.1 of Symbiodinium necroappetens. NCBI lineage: Eukaryota > Dinophyceae > Suessiales > Symbiodiniaceae > Symbiodinium > Symbiodinium necroappetens. The sequence continues at coordinate 9,759 of CAJNJA010011912.1, read as the reverse complement.
GCTTTCATGTGGGCAATTTCTCAAAGCCGAAGCTGATTCACACCTTTGTTCCCTCGGAAGGTCCGTAATATCTCAATGACGAGCCCCGTGGTGCCTTTGCCGCCGTGGGCCTGTATCCAACTCCAACTCGCGGTCTCCTTACGCACATGCGTTCACTTGATGCTTCTATCATCATTTCTCGAATGGTTCGCTTTAATCGAAGGCCGACAGCCAAGGCAGGCGAGAATGATGCGGCGTGATTCTTTTCTTTGTCACGCACCTTTGAAACCATCCACGCGGTCCCAGCGCTACCGGAGCTACGGCCTACGGCGAGCTTTAGGCAGCGTGTGAGGTTGGCGCCGGCAAGCAGCTGATCGTCGGGGGAAGGCTGCCCCTGCACATCCACAAGGGAAAAAAGTTCTTTTTTTTTAAAAAGTTCCGGCGCCTGACCCGCGACGCAGGCCTCACCAGCGGGCGGGGCCGGAGGCGCCGGAGCAGCAGCACCCGGAGGTGGTGCGCCGACGGCACGACAACGGCGGGGGGCGTGGGGAACGCTGTGAAGGCACGGGCCACATGGGGTCCTGCTTGCGAGAGCAGCAGCGCTCGAGACGCGGGGTCGAGTTGAGAAAGGTGCGTCTCTAAAGCGCGCTCATCACAAGCGGAAGCAGCGGCGCGTTGCCATCCACGTAGGGTTTCCTCGGCGGCCTAAGCTAGCCGTTGGGCCAGTGCAGCAGAAGTCCCCCCCCCCAGAGCGGCGTGGGGAAGCCTGCCTGTCGGACCGCGGCTGCAGCTGAGAATGCCGCTGCGAAGGCAAGCGGCATGCCGGCGTTCGGTGAGTTCAAGCTGGCGAGGAGCTGCTCGGCTTCGGTCGGCAGGCGTGCAAGCAGTGCGGGGAGGGAGTCCTGCCAGGAGGCCCAGTAGGCGGCTAGCGCTCCGGCTGCGGCGGACCGCAGACCAAGCCCTCCGTAGCCGAGTGGCAAGTGAACTGCCTAAACAGCTGCAGCCGGCAGCGGCGAGACAGCGTCTCCGTGTACAGCAGCGTGCTGGGGCAGGCTTCAACAGCCCGATGTAGCCTGATCATGCTTCCGAACATACTTTTTTTACTGCTAGTACGAGGGAAGCGGCAAGGGGCAGGGGCATGGAGCCAGCGGTCGTCCTGCAGGACCTCGTGCACAGCCGGCTCGCCGGCAGCAGAGGCGACAGTGTCGAGGGGGAGCTCGAGCAAAGAGCTGGCGAGGGCTCGCTGCAGCCCGCGCTCATGCAAGGAGGCGCAGGAAGGTGGCGGGCCACCAACCTCAACAGCGAATACTACGAGGTGGCATCGCGGCGAGCGCGAGAGCTCGGCGTAGGTGTCGCGACGCTGACGTCGCGTTGCTTGCTGCTGCCGGCTCCAGGCCGCGGCTCGCCGGAGCGAGTGACAGGGCTGACGCAGGTGGTGTGTCCGGCGTGCGTCGGGCACGGGGATGGCGAGGTTCATGTTGGCAAAGCACCCACTGCGAGCGACCCGAGCGCCAGCCCCCTGGCAGACCCTCGCGACAGCTCGCCCGAGGGGGAAGGCGTGGGAGGCGAGGGCGCCGAAGGTGGCACGGGCTGCTCGCTGGTCGCGGAGGCGCAGAGCCGCTGCTTCATGAGTATAGAGCGGACTTATAAAGCAGCAGGCGGCATGTGGCCCAGCCTGGGACAGCAGCCATGCTCCGGACGCGGAAGGCCGGGAAGCGAAATGCGTCTCAAACGCGCGCTGGTCAGGCGTATGGCGGCGTACTGCTGCCAGCCCCGGAGGCTGGTCCTGGTCATCTGCGTGCGCTGGGTGCTGCGGTGTTAACGCGTCCGAAACGGGGACACGGCGGCCTTGTGCAGCGAGATGGTCAGCGGCTTGTGCGGCCGCCGCGACCGCAGTAGAGCCGCTGGCATGACAATGAGGTGCAGCGAGCGCGTGCAGGAGGTTCGTGGCGATCTGTCAGGAACGAGCACGGATTGCGGCAGTGTGTCGCGCCAGGAGGCCCCGTAGGCCGCACAGTGATCGGCAGCTGCCGAACGCGGCCGGCAAGTTGCGAAGCCTGTACTGCGGCGGCTGGCAGTTGATCGCCGCGGTGCACAAGGGTACCCATGCAAGTCGCAACCGCGGCGTCGCAAGCATACTCGGCAGTGGGGTCCGGCGGAAGCATGAAGAGGAAGGAATCGGCGCGCAAGGGGAGGCGCAAAACAGCAGGAGAAGCCAGGCCGACTGCAAGCCGGTGAAGGCCGGGATGCGCTGCAACAGAGTGTTGTGCTGGCGGTGCTTCTCCTGCAAGTGCTGTCGCGCAAAGGTTGGCCAAGAACGACCAGTCCAGAGCGTTCCGGAGGCGAGCTCCGTGCCCCGACCCGAACGTCGCCACCCTGTTCGGGCTGGATGTCGGAAAGATTGGGAGGCTCCTCGCCCGCAGCGTTCCAGACGCGGGTTTTGCCCTGGTTGAGTTGGACTCCCGGTGCGGAGCCTCGGCGTGTGCCTAGGACAGCAGCAGTGTTTCTGGGGCTGGGGCGTGCGCTAGAACTTTCGGGCTGAGTGCGTCGACCGGCACATTGACATGGTGCCTTCGGCTGGGGTCGCAGAGCTTGGCGAGCGTGGCCTCGTCAGGTGAATGAGCGGCTGGCGGCAGAGAGCTCACCCAGGTGCACAAACGCTTCGGCTCGCGCGGCCCTCCGCTCAACGTCGGCGTCAGCTGGCGCAAGCGCACGCCGGCCTGACACCCCAAGCGGCTGGCAGGCGTCTCGGAGGAGCGTTAGCCACTCGCCCTGGCTAAACAATGCTAAACACGCCAGCGCGGCGCTGGAGCTCGCGGGGTTCGATGCGGGACTGTGCCGGCTCGCGGTGGAGGAGCACGATCCACCCTCGCACGACACTTCAGGGCTCCGTTCCTCGACGGCTTGTAGAAGACCCGTGCGGAGCGCGAAACGGAAGACTCCCCGAAGTTGGGTCGGTGCACTTTGCAAAGTCAACACTCGTCGCCTGAACTCCGCTCCGAAGTCGATGTGAACGAGCATCTCCACACCGAGCCGCACTCCAGCGGCTGTGCGGAGGTTGCGAAACGGAAAGCGCAGCGCAAACACGCACCCACCCGGGACCTTGTAGTCGTTCGCCGCTTGGTGTACGTGGCCTGGAGGTGGGCGCCAGGTTCAGGCCGTTGCCTTCCTCCGGCGGTTGGCCAAGGCTCGTGCTCGCGAGTCACTAGCGCGTTTGCGCCCGGCAGTACACCGTGCGTCTTTGCGGCATTTTGCTGCGTTGGACAGGCACGCTGGCTGCGGCGTCGCACCGCGCGATGGCCGATACTCGCTACTTGAGTTGCCGTTGGCGAGAGCGGACGAGTGCACGGACCCACCTTTGAGCGACCTGATGGTGGATGCTCGTGACGCCGAGGCAGTGATCACGAGCTGTCTCCCCATTACCGAGCTGCCTGTTCCACATCCGGCGCGCTCGCCTCCCGAGTTCTGCCACTCGAACGCATGCCGTTGCTGTCGTCTCGTCATCTTTGGGCTCGATCATACACGACACGGTCAAGCCGTCGCCGATCGTCTGCCGGCCGTCGTGTGCGAAAGCCTTGGTTGCGGGAAGGCCTGCCCGTCAGAGCCCACCGCGTCGCCGGACAGGGTCCCGAGCAAGCTCCACAGTATTGGGGGCCTATAAGAGGGCGTGGTCACGGATTATCACGGACGAATCACGGCCTTGGTCCACACTCTGGCCCCGAGCCACAGCGGCTCGGGCACAGCGGGTCGGGCACAGGAGCAGGGGCCAAGTACAGGCAACGAAGCAAAGCGATCTGCAGGGAGCGCCACCTCGCTCGGTACACCACGCTCCGGCGCGGGAGTCGTGTCGCGTGATGCTGCCTGGGCATGCATCGTGGGGAATCTTGGGGTGGGTGCCTTCATAAGCGGCGGGCCAAGTGGGGCAGTCGATCGCCAAGCAACAGTCAGCCCGTCCGGGAAACGGGGCCCGATGACGGAGAGCGCATCCAGGCCGATGCTTTCATAGAAAACGGGGACGGAGGCGAGCGAGCAGACTTGACCTGCACCACGCATACATGGAATGCCAAATGGCCTGGTGGGTAACTCTAGGAAACACAATTATTTGACATTCCGTACCACTTTTCTACAAGTCTTTACCATCGCATGCCGTTTCGTTCAGTTTGTTTACGGCTCCACCGTTCTTGCATATGTTAGACATTCAACCCCAAATTTTAAAAATTCAAGACACGACCTTTGAACAAAGAAGATGTCATGATCAAGCTGTTACATGTAGGGGGTGTTGAATTCCTAAATCAGAAGTTTTGGTGAATCATGAAAAACTCCAAATGGTACTTTTATCCCCGGCGTACGCATATCCCTGCCTAAGTTGGCCCCTGACCTGTGGCTATGCCCCGCAATATCCCAAACAGCGGGCCATGGTAACTGCCGTCCGTATGACTACTGCTGGAACCGTCGCGCGCGCCAGGCAGTTTGCATCCGCGAGCAGCTCAATGACTTCCGCGTCGTGCAGCCGGAGCTTCCACTGCTCAGCCGGGCCTGCCAGCCCTGCTGCCCGTCCTCCCTTAACCTCGCGGAACGCGGTCCCACTGCACCTGCGGCCAGCCGCACCACCAGTGGAGGCTCGTGTTCGAGGAGCTCGAGCGGAGGCGGGGAGCACGGTTCATGCGGATGTCCCCGACAACAAATCTCAAGGCTACGCGTCCCACCATTGGGCTTGCACGGCTGGCACAATGTCGTCTGGCATGCGGGCATACGATGCCTGGCATGAATGCGAGGGATTTCCGCTGTCAGGCCAGATGGGTCTGGGCAACCCTTTTTATGAATGTGCACGGCGAAGGTTGGCAAGGAGCGCCACGCGATTGGATCCCGTGCAACAACGTCAGGGTCACGAGGGTTGTTGGGCTCAGGGCCCAGGGCCTACCCGGCGGCCGGCAGCTCGCCCAGGTGGGCCACGTGCGTGACGAACACGCGCCTGAGCATCGTGCTCAGAACGCATGCGGCTTATGGTGGGTTTGCGGCAACGGCTGCGATAGGGCTTCGTCGAGCATCGTCGAGCAACGGTGCCCACTCGCCGTTCGAACGCTCGACATCTTCGCGGAGGTCGCAGGCGGCAGCGTGCGGGAGTTGCGCGAAAAAGCAACTGTGGGTGAGAGGCAAAGAGACGGAGGCCAGCGGGGCTCCTTGGCGAAACCAAGCACTTTGTTCCGGAAGTGGAGTGTCCATACCAGTTCTGGGCAGGGCGCCTGCTTCCCCACAGATACGCGTGGCCGCATGCTCAAGCGGGCCAACATGCTAACTTGCGAGCAATCGGAGCACGTCCAAGCTTCCGCTGCAAGTCAGCGAAAAAGCATGACTCGGTATTCTTCGTCCGGCACCATGACGTCGGTGCTTGTGGGGAGGGCCGTGAAAGCTGCATCCCCTGCCTGTGTCAGCAGCCGCACACCCGAGACGTTGGGTCCGGCTCAATGCAAAGTGTGTCGAGCGCTTGTCAGTGGCGGTGGAGGATAGTGGAGGCCGCCGCTCCAGATCAACCGGTGAGGACCAGCAGTACCCTGCCCTCAGCCTCCGCTCACCCTGCCGTCCTCAGCTGGAGTTGGAGGGCGGCAGCCCTATCGTGAATGCCTGTATAGCGGGGCTAGTGTCCCCGGATCGTTGGCCGAACATGGACCTGGCCTGGCTTCTCCTAAGCCCACGACGAGGTGCAAGTAGCACTTACTTCGCCTTCGCCGCACTGCCACCATGCGGTGGCCATGGGGGTTCCGAGTCCACTGTCTTGTTGAGGCTACTGGCACAACCAGGAGCTGCGCATGCGCAGGCCGCCGTCCACTGGCTTAGCGTGCAGTGTTCGGCATCATCGCATATCATGGCGTTTGCGGCGCAAAACAAAAAAAAACACCGGCACCCTGCACGCAAGGTGACGCGCAGGACTGCTGCAGCAGCAGCAGCAGCAGCAGCAGCAGCCACGAAACTTGCAAGTCACGTGTATCAGGGAGCAACTCGAGAAAAGCACGGTGCTGCATGGAAAGATGTCTGTTGAGGCAGAGCAGGGGTGGGGCAGGGTAACGGCAACGCGAAGCAAAACCTCAGCTACAAAACGTTGTGTTTTTCGGCATGGATCTGGCCTTTACAAGCCTTAATCAACTTTCGCCAAAGGCAAAGCCAAGCGAGCCCCAACCTCTCTTCGGCACACAGCTGCCCCAGCATGGTCGTGTCTTTGGTCGGGCATGCTTAGAGTGGCCGTGCAAAGGCTTTTGCCAGCGCTGCGCGGCGACAGCGAAGATGCCACTCCAGCGGAGCAATCAAGAGCAAAGCCGGGCAAAGGATGCAGCGGGTGTGCCCGACGCACGGGCTTCCCCGGCCCAACGGCCAACGAGGCAGCACCCTCCGGCTGCCCGGATATGTTTGCGCCTCGTTGTGCTTCGCAAATCAACGTCCGGGCCGTCCATGACACGTTGCTGGGCTGCCCAGGGCGGCATCCACAGAGCCAACGCGCCATGCCAAAGCGACAGGTCGCACATCCTGCAGTGGGTGTTTTTGAGGGCCTCCTAGGATCATCAAACACGAGCGTCCATGCTTTGATCCGCGAGACGAGGCGGCGAAACGTGTCGCCACAAGCGACGTCTCGCACGGGTGCTCCCCTGCGTAGACTCGCGAAGGCAGCGGGCCACAAAACAGCAGGCAGCGGCGGGACAGTGCCTTGTCGAACCTTGGCGCATGCCACATCTTGCGCGGCAGCCGCCTCGGCATCCACCATGTCCAGCTTTAGCATGCTTACTCGGCAGTTTCTCTGTTCCCTTGCTTGCTTGTGCGAAGACATACCCGTCGCATTCCGCCACAAGCATACCCAAACACCTCGGGCGCAATGTGGGCTTCGTCGAAAATTCTGCAGGTTCAGCGCTCCACGAAAATCCCCGGGGCAACGAAAATCCCCGGGGCACAAATAGAGCCGGAAAATTTCAGGCACGCGTCACAAGTCTGTGGTCACAGCGCACGGCATACTCACTCGATCCGAGGCTTGCCGAATCTGAAAAGGGAATCGATTGTCCGGAGGATTGCGATGGATTGCGTTCGGTGAATCCTCTTGCAAACGGCGATACCGCAGCGTGATGATCCGTTGTTTCGTCACACTGTCCTCTGCGCAAATGCAGCGACGCCATGACGCAGAGCTCAAAAGAACAACGCTGAAGTCGCATTGCGTCTGACAGTACGAGTACGAGTACAGGAGGAACCGAGAAGCCTAACGAAACCGAAATCTCCCAGTGTCAGCCAAGCTTCCGGGCTCAGTGCAGGTCCTGCAGCAGCCCCCAACAAGAGTACGAAACTACTAGAGTCACTAGAGCTGCGGTCAAAACGCCTCAGGTTCAACTGCAGATGAACACAGGTCACAGAACAGCTACAGAGCATGCACCAATTATGGAAACCACTATGATCACTATGAAAGCCGACGGCTGGAGTGCTTTGCTCGTCTGAAGATTATGAGAGTAAGAGACCTACTCGCAAGCTGACATACGTTGACTCCGTTGACTCAAGATGCTCGCACACTGAGGCAAGCAACATGAATCACGCAAAGACACAGATACACACACACACACACCCACTCACTCACTCACTGCACGGTGCAAAACACAACAGCAATCGAATTTTGGAACGCAAGAAGAAATACCGTCAGAACCTCTCTGAAAACACAGACCGCTCTTCCGGTTGGATGGAGACTCTGTGTTGACAGAAGCCCAGCTAGCAGCTCGACCAATCCGAGGCTTGATTCAATAATTCAGTCTTAGGACACACAGCGGCTGGTATGAGATAGGATCTGTCAAGACATCTGGTTCGTAAGAATGAGGTGTCACAACTGGAAAAGAAACAGCGTTTTGATCGACCTCTAATGCAGCATCGACTTTTGTGCCAAAAAACGAATGGCCTACCTCCCGCGTTGCAGGCTGAAAAGGCACGTAGGCTTCCTGGCGAAATGTCTTCGGTTGCTCGAGAGCTGGCAGCTGATCGATGTCTGCAAGTTCGGACGCCGAAGCCTCATGTGACAGCCCGGAAAGGCCGGCTGTGGACCAAGGAGTCCCAACACATGGCTGTTATCAAGTTTGCACCTACGAACTTTGGCGATGCCCTTCAAAACCCCATGCGGGCTGCGTGCTTCAGCGGACACATGGGAAACCCGACTGGAAACGACCATGCTGTCGGGGAAGTCCACTTGCTGCATCTAGGCCACGCTTCGCTGTGGTAGGCCGGATACGCGCGCAACAGCTCCTGGACTTTGTTCTGGAATCCTGGCTTCAGCACGAGTGGCTGCCCAAGAACAACACAGACCGTCAACCAAAACACGCAAAGAACGAACACTCTTGGATGAACATCTTTGGAGATTCTCCTTCTCGTGGGTCGCATTTCCTGCCCACGATCTCGTCGCCAAACAAGTGGAACTGGCTGTCCTAGCCAAAAAAAGAAACTGCGTACAAGCACTCCTCCAACTCAAGTCTAGCATCTCGATGAGTTTGCATCGAGACAAGGGATTGCCGATGCGGCGCTAGTTCAACCAACGGTAGCCACCTTTTTCTCCCTGTGGTTCCATGATGATTATTCCATGTGACCCTTTCAGAGCCGCTTCCTTGCGGTGAGGGTCCAGGTCCGCACCTGGACACAGGGAGGCCCGTGGCTCATTGCCCTTAGGGGCGTCGAAATCTTCGGACCAGGGCGGCTGGTCTGGGGCTCGGGAGTCGGGTGCATTGCTGGGGCATAAGCTTCGCACTAGCGATCTGTTCTGAGGAAGCTTGGAAGACAAGTGGCAAGGCTCTAGAAGTGGAGCAGTCGAACGAAGGTGCAAGGCCGAGCTACTTGTGTCCCTCACGAAATCTTTACAGCCACAACTGCCTATAACGAATCAAAGCAACCGTAACCGTAACGCGGCGTTTTTGCGATGCTGACACAGACGTGGATGGGGCACGAGAGTTCAACGGCTCGCCTGGGCATGAGGTCTTTGCTGAGGGATCGGGAAAAACGACGGCAAGAACTCAATCACCTGACATCACTTGGCCTTTCAGTTCCGAAGACCCTCGCTTGACGATCTTCTACAAGTAGGAAATACGGGACAGCAACCCAAGCCCAAAGGGGTCTAAAGTCTGCAAGTATAAACACTTGACAATGCCTGCGTCTGGCGCCAACCGGCTGCAGCTTGATCTGCTAAGCGCTGAAAGCATGGTGCTCGTCAACTGTCCCAGCGTGGTTCGGCTAGGCCGTGGCTGAATGCAGTAGTGGAGGGTCAGGCGCTGGTGTGCACGGACAAGATCTTCGTATACGCATCACTTGTCTAATACTGCATCTCTGATTCTAATGATCAACCAATCTCTGTCAGACAAAGCTCCGAACAGCTGACGGCAAGAAGCGCACAAGAAGCACAAAAATTACATGAACTTCCGTACGGTAGGTATCCTTTCGATATTGGCAGTTCGGCCAAGCAGGGATTATGACGTGGCCCAAGTCCTCAACCCACAAGCCTGAAACAGGAGCGGACAGAGTTCAGGGTTCAGGACCGGGGTTGTCCAGCCTGAGGGTGCATGTTTAGGGTATGCCCTGGATTTAGCGGGTAACCACACGGCAAAAGGACCAGAAACAGTGCATGAGGGGGCGGCGCATAGACTCACCGACACACAAAATCACACAAACACATATATACACACACACACATGCACGCATTTTCCTCTTGTTCCTCCGCTTCTAGGCACACACACACACACGGTCAAACCATATACATATACATATACATACACGTATACA
>CAJNJA010011911.1:529-13404 GCA_905231915.1 Symbiodinium necroappetens | reverse complement strand
TGGGCAAAGCGCTGACGGCGGTGGAGACGGAGAGGGTTTGGAACGGTGAACGGGGCAGTGTAGGCGAAGCGCTGAAAACGGTGTGGGTGGTGGGGTGGCGGTGTCGCTAACTTTTGAAGCCTGTTACTTCTTCTTGACGGGAAGACAAGCAAAAACCGACCCTTCGGGATTTCACTGGCGCCGCCCCAGCAGGGGTCGGCGGATTACAGTATAGTATATTACATTACATTATAGTATGTTGTCTTATATTATAGTATCTGTATGGGATTATTTTGTACTATATTATACTACATATTATATATACAAAATTACATTACCTTACCTTACCTTACCTTACCTTGCCTTACCTTACATTACATTATAATACGTTATGTTATAGGATCCCTTCTGCGGCCAGGCCTTCGTGCAGACATCCTTCCAGGTGAACCCAGCATGTAGGACCAACCCTGGGCCCTCGACCATAAATCGCGAATCTTTAAACACCTCTTTCTATGATACAACACGGCTTACGGTTCAGGGCTTAGGATTTAGGGTACAGGGTTTAGGGTTTAGGGTATATTGTGCATTATATTGCAACATAATATGATCTAAGCCCTTCGAGCTGTAAAGCCAGCCTGTTAATGTCCTGGAGACCTGCAACCACAAAGCTGCAAAGCTTGGGATTCGAGCCGAAACGCGAAACCCCAATCGATCAGTGTATATACCTTAGTCTAGAGCCCGAAAGAGAAGTCATATTTGGTACCCTATTCAAGTTCTGCGACGATGGATTGAATACTCTGAACCTAAACCACTAAACTTTGCTGAACCCTAAACACCTGAGCCCTAGCCCCGGAACCCAAGTGTTCAGTTCTGTGCTGATAGCATAGAAGCATACATAACAGAATTGCGAATGCTGGTCCTCAGGGCACGCCTTCTAAATCTTGCTGTATGATAACCCATTCAGAACCCTAGTTTACATATTCAGGCACTGCATGCCCTACCCCCTTCAAAAACCCCAGATTGGAATTCTAATTTTGCTGTATGATTACCCAAATCCCTGTTGTAGCTGTTAACGCCCACGATGCCCTAAACCCGAAAGAATGCGAGCGCCCTTAAAGCAACGTTCAAGCCTTAAGCCCTACAGAACACTTATGGAACCCTTACGGAACCCTAAGAAACCCTTTATGAAACCCTTATGGAACCCTTTCAGTAACCCTCATTTTTCCCTTTATTTCAACCCGAAGCCCTAAACCCTAAACCCTAAACCCAAAAGAACCAGTAACCCTTGTAGTAACCCGGCTCTGCAGCGCTTCCGTCAGTGTGGCATCGAGACCTCGGACGTTGACTCGGCCCTAGTCGGGGACGACAAGATCAAGGCCGCTTAGGGTTTAGGGTTTAAGGTTTAGATTAGGGCCCTAAACCCTAAACCCTAAACCTAAACCCTAAACGGCTAGGGTCCGGCACCATTGCTTTTGGGAGTGTAGGGTTGAAGTTTTAGGGGTGCAGGTTTAGGAGTTTCAGGTTTTGAGGTTTATGGGGTTAGGCTCAGGGATTCGGTGCTTACTGATTTGAGGGCTTATAAGATTATAGGATGTGGGATTGAAGCTTGCTTCGTCCACCTGTTTTCTTTTGGCTTCAGGGCCGGAAGGTTTTCGGACCTACTCGTCCTGAGGTTCTGGTGTTTTCACGTGCTGCGGCAAAAAATCCCGGCATCCGCACCTAAACCGTAAGCTTTCAACTCAGCACTGCACTGCTTGATGCTCTCCCAGGAGTCACAGGTGCACTTGATGTTCCTTTTTAACTGCAATCAAGCAACATGATACAAGGTAGCGCATATATATATATATGTATATACATGTATATATGTATAATGGGCCATGAATATTTGATGTTCAGTCCGAAGACCTCGCTTCCATGTGACGCAGTCAGGCCTTGTCGCAGAAGGAGAAGATCCTCGAGCTCTTCAAGACGACAGAGATGAAGTCCAGCCTGGACTTTCAGAGGGTTTAGGGTTTCAACTATCCAGGCTTCTTCTTGTAGGGGTCTTCTAGGCTTCTTGTAGGGGTGTCTTATAGGATTCTTTTGGGGGGCTGCTTCTAGGCATGGGTGGGAGGAGGTGGCCGTGAACTCGAAATCGTGAGGCCTTCTTCGCACTGGAGGGAGCGTTAATCCTCAGATAGAATAACCATAAAGCTTAACCTGTAGTTTGTCTAGGGAGCCGGACAAGGAGGACTCTGTAGGAGGTCCCTTCATCGAGGTGGAGGAGTTCAGTTCCAAGTCTCAGGTGTTTAGGATCAAGTGCAGTCTAGACCCCATAGTTTGGGGAAACTTCAAAGGCGGGGGTCGAGGAGTCTAGGGCGTAGGCTGCTGCTGGTATTGGGAAGTGCAGGCAAGACGGCTTTGGGCTGAAGTTTTTGGATGTTGGTCCTGGTCTGTTCATGCACGACGTGACTCATGGTTCTACGCCATTCTTCAGGACTCACCCCGAGCCGGTAAACCCTAGCACGATGCAACGCTCAACTGTACAACCAATGAGTTCTTGGACTGCCGCCCTGGAATTACACCGCATGACCCAAGCAGCCCAACCATCAGAGTGCTCACTTCCTCCGATTCCCCTTCCCAAGCTTCGCCGGCCGTCCTGCTTGAATGTATGGGATTTGAGTTTGCCTCGGGCCCTGGGGAGTTAGCACCGAAAGCCCTAAAGCCCGAACAGCCACAATTGTGCCCTAACCCCTGGACCCCTAAACCCCCAAACCCCTAAACGCTAAAACCCTAACAACCTCAACCCTGAACCCCTAAACCCCTAAAACCCCTAACCTAGCAGCCTCAACCCTAACACCCTAAGAGTCCTCAGCCCGGACCAAAACCCCCCCCACAAGGCCCTAAATCGGCCGCTCGTCTTCCGCGCAGGACCCCCGGGCCGGCATGCCCTTCTTCAGCTGAGGCCGTCTTTTCGCGGAGGGAATTCAATCTCGGGGTTTAGTGCTAAGGGGTTTAGGGTTCTTTAGGGTTTAGTGTTGCGGGGTTTAGGGTTCTTTAGTTTTTTTTTGAGAGAAAAAAACGTAGTTTTATTCTTGTTGTTATTGTCACTCGCATCGTGCAGTGTTGCTACTCTTCGACGACGACGACAACTGACTAATTCGGAAGCATCCAAAGATGAAGCCCCTTGCAACAAGATGTGCAAAGCCGGCCTCCCCGCTCCTCAGGCTTGCTGTGCCTGTCCCGAGACCTTCCGCCCTAGAGCGTCATGGTTCAGGGGAGTCAGCTCCTCGTCATCCAGCAGTGAACCGGCAGTGGCTCTCTGAACATTTGTACACAGGAGTCAAGAAGTTGCCTCTGGCCTTGGGGGAACCAAGAGTGGGGTTTGGGACTTGAGGAAGTGTGGCATGGGACTCGCACTGAGATTCCAAGCAATCGAGGGGACTTTGCACTTAGAGTCGCTTATAGTAGAGACCGTACGCTTGCCGGCCATCGCTGATCCTTGCAAAGGAGGCTTGGAGACGCCTGGCAAAGAGCCCGAAAACTATGGCAACCCCGAGGTCTTGCCGCAATCTGTCACTGCTCGTAGCATTGCTTCCTTTAGCAGTTTAGCACTACTTTACTGCCATTGCCGTGTTATGCGCGATTTTGCAAAGGCTGCAAGTTAATTAACTGATTATTCGCTCCTTTAATCGGAAATTCCATAGCCAGGGGCAAGCTTCCCGCTGCAGTCCGTCTCTGGGCCGGTGAAATCCTCAAGCCGGCCAAGATTGCAACATTCGAGGTTCGGTGAGGGTTTGAGGGCGTGTAGGTGTGCCATATAGGAGCCACAACAACTTGGCCGCTTTGCTACTTCAGGTGCTCTCAGGTTTAGGACTGGGGTGCATGTTTAGGGTTAAGGGTTTTAGAGTTTAGGGGTTTAGGGGTTTCGGGTTTAGGGTTTAGGGGTTTAGGGTTTAGGGGTTTCGGGTTTTAGGGTTTATAGGTTGAGGGTTGCGGAGTAACCTCGCGACAGCATCGAAGACAAATGTTTAGACGATTTTCGGCCAGTCTCACGTAGAGGCAGATGCTGATCGCCAAGGGTCGGCCGTGCATGAGATCGCGAAACAGCATGGACCTTCGGATGCATATTCTATAATATGTATTACATCGCATTGTGCTAGGTTATCTTAAATGTTATATTATATTGTCTTGTGTTACATTCTGTCATATAGTTATGAAAGCTTATTAAATCTCAATATATGTATATATATATATACATATATATATATGTGCACACTTTTACATATATATATATGTATATGTATGTATATATGTATATATATATGTATGTATGTATGTATATATATATATATGTATAGAGACGCCCGACGAACTCCACTTCCTTTTGCTGCTACTTTTTGTCGTGTCGTCGTCGTGGTCGTCGTCGCCGTCGGTGCGACGACGAACCTTCCTTTTAATTACTACCTCTAGTATGGGGATCCGCATGCGATCCGATTCCCTAGTTTAAGATTTCTACCTGACATACCAGCTTGAAGCCCAGATCGTCCTTTTGATCAAGTGCATCATTGTGCACGCTGTTTGGACGGGGATTCTGTTTGCAATCTGAGTGCCGCAGGCCACTGCTGTTGTCAGGTAATGAGCTCTGCTCATCTGGGTGTTTACAGTGGTTTTAAAGGGGTTCTGCACCCTCAGAGCCTACAGCGTCAAGCTTCCCTACTAAATCCTCGTCGGAGACTACTTTGCTTTCCGGACCGTCAATGAGGACCGAGTCGCAGGCAGCATGTGTGCGGCGGGAAATCAGGGTCAGGTTTGGTTGAGGGGTCCATACGAAATCTCAGACCCCTATGAAGTCGGGATCCCGAATTCAGAGAAACTCCCACAATATAGGGGCCTACATAATTACCAATACTGTACTATGCCCGCAAAACCTATTTCAAGCATTAAGGCCCCTTTATTATCGGCTTCAGGGCGTTATGGCGGAAATGCGTCATCCGTCCGACTGCTGGCGACCCATCTCGGCTCTGCAGTGGAGCGAAGAGACCACAACGGCTGCACCAAAACGCCCCCCCCCCCCTCCCGTGTCTTAAGCCACGCCTGGGCCTAGCTTCGTCTTAGTACCATCAGTTTCACAGCCATAACACCCCAAACCCCAAGCCCTCAACCTCTGAACTTACCAGGAACAGTCCCCACTTCTCGGCAGCCTCGTGAGGGCACGGCAAGACCCGAAACCCCGAGCCTGGACGTGCTGCTGACATGATGCACGGGATACTTCTTGGATAAAGCCATGATGGTGCGTGCTTCGCCGAGGCCGGAGTGGTAAAAGGGATGGGCTGCGAGATGGAACGAGAGGATCTTGCATTATGCTAGCAAACCAAGCTCATGATACTGATACCTCATCTTTTCTGCCTTGCAGAACCGGCTTCAGGTTTCGGAGACGCAGTGGTGCCACGGGGCATAGACTCGTTGATTCCGAGTGTTGTGTGTTTTATGGTTGCGCTGTTTCAGTTGGTGCTGAAGATGATGGCGATCTACGCTACTGCAAGGGAAAGTTCACAGTTGCATGCAGAAAATTATGATTGTGTGTCGATGGCAGTTGCCATCGCCGCAGGCAACACCGACGACGACGACTGTTGCTGTTGCTGTTGCTGTTCGCTGGTGCTGGCGCTGGCGCTGGCGCTGGCGCTGGTGCTGGTGCTGGTGCTGGTGCTGGCGCTGGTGCTGGTGCTGGCGCTGGCGCTGGCGCTGGTGGTTGTGGTCTTGGGGGTGCTTAAGCTGCTGTCGGCCGCCCTCAACCTGTAAGCTGACCCGGTTCTTAGGACTGTGTCTTAGCACGGAAGGTGCCGATGAGCCTCTCCGTGAACCTCGACCGATTGGACAGTGGGTCTACGGATGTTCGGAACGTCTTTTCTACGCTGGAGGGTGATATTCTCCTGGTTTTTGGTTTCAATTAATATGCGGCGAGTGTTCTTCGCTGCTGTTGTCTTCTTTGGGTCGAGGCTTTTGTGTCAATCTTTTCGGAGGCCGTCTTTTGGAACAGACTCTATTCTAGGATCAGAGTTGGTCATGTAGGGATCGGAGTAAGCAATTGTCAGCAATGTATTCCTCAGAACCCAGGACTCCTCCACCATATATGCATGGCACAATTCTCCCCAGAACCGTCTTCAAAGTAGTATCTGCAAAGAGCAAAGCTGGGCATGCTTCCAGAGTGCCTCCCGAAAGGGAGCGGTTAAAGAGAGCACCACGAAATGCTCTCAGCGAGGAGCAGGTGCCTTCAGAATTCTTGCGCAGTTGGCTATACATCCTAAAACCTAAACCTACACCCTAAGCACGTTAACTCGGCAACTCCAAAATTTCAGGACAAATCCCGGGAACGGTCGTCACCCCGAAATCCTAAACTCTAAACCCTAAACCCTAAACTGTCGTCAGCCGAGGAGCCTGGATGACGAGCAGAAGGCGCGTCGGATTCGGAACTGGCAAGCCTTGGCCCGCGAGGTTTCAGAAAACAAGCGGCCACTATAGGGGCCTATAGAGCCTTAGAGTTGTCACCAGCAATAGTGGGATCTTCATTAGGGAGTGTTATGGATGGAGCCGCTAAGAGCAGCAATCCTTAGTATGAGGGCGCTGGAAAGGACCCCCGCACCGTTTTCCGAAACTCCTGTGTAGCACAGGCAGGGTGCATCTGAATCTACACACCATGGTCGTCGTAGACGAGTGTTCGGCTGAGCCATATGAGCACCTCAGGCCTTTGACCGGAAACTCTGATCCCGAAACTCCACCATGTGGGGCAGGCAGACTATGCGCGTGCCCTTGGCGTCGAGCCGGAGAGAGAAGTCCTGCTTTTCGATGTGGTACAGCTAGGGCCCTGGCATTATCATCTTGCCTTGTCGACGTGGTTAGTAACACTACCTGGTCACTACCCTGATAAGCATGCATCCTAGTGATTGCTAGTGTTGATATGACTGCAACTGATCGTTTAGCTGGTTGCAGGGTTGCGGATGTAGCCGGATGTCATCAGTTCAGGACAGTTCAGCCATAAAAAGCAGGATTCTTTCATGATGCATCTCCCGTTTGTGGCTCGAACCAGAGCATGGAGTTCAGCTCGAAGCTGTGACATGCATTGGAACATGCAGCCGCACAACCTTCCACCGATTTAATGCACAAAGAGAGCTCTTCGCTTTAATGAGGGCAGCCTCTGGGCATGTACCGGCATTCTGGCTGGAACTAGTTTGGACAGCTTATGTCTGAGCCGCGGGCAACATCAGCCAGCGTTGTGGAGCAGGAGCGAAATTCTCCCTTGCTCCGCAACATTGGCTGATGTTGAAAGATCCATCCTTGCATCCGGAGCTTACATTGGATGGAAATTCTCAGCGCGGGTTTGTCTTTCTGGAGAACGGCCGAATGCTCATGCAAGACGCCGTATCCATGAGCGTTATCGTCACGGGACATGAATCGCTATGTTGGAAGATCGTGGAGGTGAGAGGGCCACTCTACCAACTATTAACTAGCCAAGCAGTTTCTGCCGATGAAGCTTGAACAGCATCTTGCACAAGAGTGTGCAGCAAGGAGGAAGGCAACATATTGACATCCACTTCTGCCAGAGCAGTGGCACGCATCGCGGTCCTGCAGGAAAGCGAGTGCGCCCTTCTGACTGCAGGGCAGCTGTATGCGAGAATCTCGCATACAACTGCCCTGCAGTGAAGGGCGCACTCGCTTTCCTGTCTGAGAATGGAAGGGTGGGCACGAGCACGAGAGATCAGACCCCAAGAAGAGAGACCAGGAGAAACAGCACTCGGAGGAGCTCGGGGTCAGCGTCGAGAGCGGATATATGAGAATGGGAAGGTGCGGGTTTCTCGAGCCCTTGGAGACATTGTTGATAAGACAAGACAAAAGATGATGGTCCTCAGCAGCACGCCGGAGGTGACCAGCATTGAAGTCAAGGAAACGCCAGAGTTATATTATATTACACTCTATTATATTATATTATACTCTATTATATTATATTATACTATATTATATTACATTTTATTATATTATATTATACTATATTATATTATATTATATATTATTTGGTCATCCTTGCCAGAGACGGAGGTTTGCGACGGCCTATACGAGTAGATCGTGCAGCCGCCGCGGAAGCAGGAGCTCGTCCTGGCCCAAACTCCGTGGGTGGCAAGACCGCCGGTATTAGGGTTTAGGGGTTTAGGGGTTTAGGGGCTTGGGGGTTTAGGGTTTAGGGGGTCTATGGAGAGACCAAGTCGGACTAAGTCTGCAGAAGGAGCTGCAAGAGCCGTGCTGGAGGGGCCGACAGCGCAGCAGTCAGTGTGGTGGGGCGAAATGTGCCAGAGCCGCTCCCGACCGCTTCCAGCCTAGACGGAGTAACTGAAGCTTTGGACTCGTTGCTGAGTGAGGTGAACATACATGTAGCCACCTACACTCAATATTGACCCAAGGTACATCGAGGGCCCGAAGCCTTCGATTTCTGCGTGCTCAGGGTGCTGAAACCATGGTGGACTCTTGGAGCTCATGAGAAGCCAAGGCCCGAGTTAAAGAGTACAGAGGCCTTGATCTATGGTAGAACCAGCCTCTGTACACTTCAACCACAGCCCTGCTCTCTCTGTATGCCCGTGCGCACTGCGGGGATCTCAACATCTGTGTCGCCTTCGCGGCCTTTGCAGAGCTCCTAGCCAAAGTCGTGGACCGCGGATGCTGTGCCGTGCTTGGCTAATGCTGTGGAAAGAGACTGTAGTGGGGTTTTAGGGTTTATAAGGGTTTAGGGTACATGTAATTCGCCCAAGCCACCGGTGGGTCTCGATGAGGCGCCGCGCGTCTTTTGGCCCGCAAACAGTTTCCAGCTCACGGATGCATCTCTGAAGGAGCTTGCTGGTCCATTGCCCCCTGAGCTTGACATCCTTGAGCTTGGACTTTGTCGAGAATGAGCTGTTCAGGGATGCATCTCTGAAGGAGCTGGTGGCTTGCCCCAGGACCTGAAGCAACAAAAGGGTGCCCTTCCTAGCCATGAGACAAATTGTGCCCTCAGATCCTGGCAGGAATCGGACAAACCCGAAATCCGTAGTTAAGCTGTGCAGCCCGAATTTTAAAGCACCCGAAATCCTTAAACCATCCTATACACCCTAATACCCACCCAGCATCCCTTTCACCCTTAAACCCCCTAGACCTGATATTGAAATCCGCCAGAACCAGAGGCATAGTGCGGCTGAAGCCCCCTCTCCAAAGGCGCATGCTGGCTTTTCCCCTCCCTGAGCCCTGGCGACAGCGGCTCGGACTGCGGCAATCGCAGGGGGATGGGGAAGTGGTGCAGCTGTCTTGCTAGCTGCTAGCACATTCTCAACATGTCAGGTTTAAAAAAGCGTACCGACCGACACACATGCAGGCAAAATGTGTGTGTGTGTATGGATGGATGGACGGCAAGATTGATGGCTGGAATCAGTGCACAAGGGAATGACAAGACTAGAAGGAATACTTAAATGGAACGAGTGGAATGGAACGAAAGTCGGGAAGGAGTACAGGACTGCCTGTATGTGTGTTTGGATGGATGGATGCATGGATGGATGGATTTGCGTACGCCTACAGGTATTTGCGTGCATGTCTGTGCACCTGCGTGCATGCGAGCCAGAAGGACGGTCATCATGTGATGAGGGTAGTGACCCTTCACAAGACTGGGTATGTAACGGTCGTATTCTTGGTGTAGATATAGATTGTGCGACCGATGCTGATGCTGACAATGCTGACGCTGCTGCTGCGGATGACGATGACGACGACGATGACGGTGATCTTGTTGTTTAAAATGATGATGATGATGATGATGATGCTTGTGATGATGGTGGTGATGATGATGATGCTGATGATGGTGATGATGCTCATGGTCATGACGTTTACCATTGAACGAATAACATGTGGATGACGATTATGATGGAGATGATGTCCGGTTTTATGGTGATGATGATGATGGTTCTAGCTCACAACAACATCAGACGTAAGAACTCTGGCTGCCACTGTGGTTGTCCCGCATAACGGAGAAGCCACAGATGGCAAATCTGCCCCCTCCATCATCGGAGCCCTTGAGCTTGCAGCAGTCGGGCACCATAAAGGGACCCAAAGATAAGCTTTTGGGCGGGATATCCCAACCTTGCTGGCTCACTCAAAGAGGGGATTATGGGATTTACCAACCTCCCGGATTCTTGCTTAGATGCCTCTGTGGGTCAAGAATCATGGGGGGAGGTCGAGTTTGAGTTCCCGGCATTTCCGGCCTGGGGGCTGGACCGTCCCCTGCCCCGCGGCAGTAGCACAGCAAACCTCTGCAGTGCCCCGAAAGGGTATAAAGCCCAGGTGCCTTGATGATCAATGGAGGGTGTACTTCTACAACGAGCGGACAAAGATTCCGTCGCCAGAAGCTGAGTCAGGCTTCGGGTTTCGAGTTTCGGCATCTGACATGGTGACAGCCACTCCCTCAAGACCGGGACCCTTCAAAGTTTGAAGGTGGGTAGTTTTCTAAAGTAGGGTCCCTTATTGGGGGTCCTTTTTTTTCGGGTGCCGTGCTACATTGGGGACCCAAAACAGGGACCCTAATTTAAAGAAGTACCCAGGTGGTCCCACCCGCTGCTCCGCGCACACCACGCCATCATCAAGGCATACCGCTGGATGGTTCGGGCTCCCGGCCTCCACACGACTACGCTTAGCTCTGAGGGTTCGTGTTTGATGGATCTTCGCATGTCGTATAAATAATATTTTGTGGTACCACAACATTTTGTTAACATTTCTTTATCAGACATATTAAATTTTGTGTAATAATTGTATTTAAAAATAAAGAATCAATACGTCATTTGCTAAATGATGTAATGGATATGTTGAGTGTGATACATTTTGTCGGCAAGAGGTGCTTGAGCTTCAATCGAAACCTGCTAGGCTCAAACTAGTAGAGGTGTCTTGGATGCGGGATGGGGGTTAAGCTTGACCATTCGTTCTTCAAGGCTCGGAAGGGTGCGCACCGTGTCACTTCACATCACAGTGGGAAACCTTGAATCATGTCGGGTCCCGTTCCGCCAAAATGCACCAGACCCAAAGCACCTTCCTGTAGCGTATGATCAGCGATCCTCAAAAGAGCTTATAGCAGCATTGTACATCCAGTGCACGTATCTGTCGAAGAGCCCCACCATTAAAGCCCAGGGCTCTTTCCCCGAGTCGCAGCGCGGCGAAGTCGCGGAGAAGCAGCTCCCCGACAGTCCTTAATTGTCTTCTGCTTGCCAGGTTCAGGATGCAGGACTTTTGTCATCTTGAGGGGTGTCTCCCTTCGCCGTATCAACAGTACAAGTTGAAGAGGTGGCGCTAAGTGAGCCATGAACCCTCAAACGAGAACAGCGGGATATTCGGATAGTCTGGCCGACTCGAATGAGCCTTTCGCACGGATGCAGTCCAAGAGCACAACTTTCCAAGTTCAGCATCTGACAATCCCAGCTACCCGCATCTAGGATCCTGGACACTATGATAGAGTCTCAATAGCGGTCAGTACCCAACATGTCGCGGTGTGTGTGTGTGTGATTGTGCGAACCGTCTGTTTTCAAACCACCGTTACTTTGCTCAGTTTAGACGCCTATGTTGAGCTCCGAATCCTGAGCCGGGATATGCCGGATGATATGAAGATATATGAAGCTTTACGGGGCCACCCCGGGGTATAGGACGGATGCCTAAAAAATCTCGGAACCTTGTGCCCTACTCTAAATCCAGAAGCTGCTGAGACAGCACAGGCTCCAGGTGCTGGCGGTGCAAGCAGAGGCCAAAGCTCCAGGGCTTCTGCGCTTGGTCGGATTTGCCTCCTTGCGGGCAGTAGATAAGATATGAATTCTATACTGGTAGTCATAGTCATAGTGAAGACTGTAAGCCATAAGCATCACGCTTTGTATCCTTCATTTCGGGGTCATGATCGTTCATTTGAGGTATAACTCTCTAGCAACAAGGTAAGTAAAAGGCCTGCAGTGACTTCAGGATGGTCCACATGATTATGATGCGGTGCACATGGGTAGTTCTCTAAAGTAGGTTTTTTTGTTTAGGGTCCTTTTTCGTAAAGGGTGCCGTACCATGTTTGGGGCCTAGAAAGGGGCCCTAATTTAGAGAACTACCCACATGTTCCACGGACTATGTTCCACGTCACGTGATCTATGTATCTATGTACGTACGTATTGTATGTGTGTATGCACATATACAGCCGTACATTACATGCATATCTAGATTCAGGGACCCTGTAGCGTCGATCTTGATGCAGTGCTCTTGCTGATATAGTATAATTATAGGCCCCCTAAACCCTAAACCCTAAACCGATTATAGGCCATCCTTGACAAATCAGCCCACCAGCTCAAGCTTCCAAGCCTGCGACGCAGCCTCCAGATGCCCACGCAGGCGGAGCTCCAGAATTGGAGGGAGGTGGGGACGCAAAATGGCAGGCGGGAGCATGGCAAGCGCTGAGTTGTGCCATTTGGGAAGCTACGCCTTTTTGTTTTTTGACCCTGAACCCTGACCCGCGCACCTGTTTTTGTTTTGGGTTAAGAGTTCCTCGTGAATTTTGTACTCGGGCTGTAGCAGAATTAGCTGGGTAAGGCCTGGATGCCTAGGTTCTGTTCTGGCATATGCATAACATGTGTAGGCGTGCATGTGTGTACATAAGCATATCTACATATACTTATTCGAAATTACATGTGTATACATACATACATACATATATATATATAGACAATCACGCACACACATGTGTGGGCCTGTGTCGACACTCATGTGCAAGCATGTGGTCATGTAGATCTACGGGGTCAGTCGCACTGTTACGTACTTTCGTCAGTGTATGTACGATATATTGTATGTCTTGTTTATCTAGTCATGTATTTGTATGTATGCATGTATGTATGTGT
>CAJNJA010011910.1:0-13404 GCA_905231915.1 Symbiodinium necroappetens | reverse complement strand
TTCGCCTGGGCGGTAGGATTTAGGGTTCTAGGGTTTATAGGGCTTATAGGGTTTATAGGGTTTATAGGGCTTATAGGGTTTATAGGGTTTATAGGGTTTATAGGGTTTATAGGGCTTATAGGGTGTATAGGGTGTATAGGGTTTATAGGGTTTATAGGGTGTATAGGGTTTATAGGGTTTATAGGGTTTATAGGGTTTATAGGGCTTATAGGGTGTATAGGGTTTATAGGGTTTATAGGGCTTATAGGGTTTATAGGGGGAGCTGGGCGGATCGTGTCGATCTTGGCTGCGGCTTCGGGTTTCAGGCTTAGGGATTCGGAACCCTAAACCCTAAACCCTACAACCTAAACCCTAAACCAAAAACCCTAAACCCGAAGGCTTTCGGGCTTCGGGTTGAGGGTTTTGGGGTTCAGGACTTCGGTCCGGTCTTGAGATTCGGGGCTTCGGGCTGTCCCGAATTTCCCAAAGAGCAAACTCTAACTTCAAAGTTTAGGGTTTAGGGTTTAGGGTTGTCCTCATCGCAGATTCATGCAGCTAGGCCATAAAACAGCCCACTTAGGAAGCTCTCTGAGCTTGTAGCAGCACTTCAACGTAACTTTAAATCCCACAAACTGTTTCATCGCCAATGCACTAAGCCTTCAACCCTAAACCTAAAGCCCTAAACCCGTAAACCCCTAAACCCCTAAAGCCCTAAACCCTAAACCCCGAAAGCCCTGAACCCGAAATCCTCACCCCGACGCCCCTGAAAGCCCCAGCATCGGACAACAGAGCCCCATAACCCCTCAGCCCTCAAACTGCGGAACCCGTAAAGACAGCATGAAGTAAGGGCTCCTTAAAGGGCTCCATAAGGAATCTATAGGGGTTTCGGGTTTATGGGTTTAGGGCTTTAGGGTTTAGGGTTTAGGGTTTAAGGGTTTAGGGTTTAGGGCTTCGAGTTTTGACCGCTGATATAGCACCAAAAGAGCCCTTGTAGAGCCCACCCCCCCCCCTCAAAAAAAAAAGCTCTCATAGAACCGCTGCAGAGCCGGGAAACCCCAAACTCTTCAGAAGCCGATGTAAAACAAGATAAGGCCTCAAAAAATCTTACATAACTGGGTTTTAGGGTTTAGGGTTTAGGGATATAAAGCCCTTCCATGTCTATCGAAAACCCTTCTGAAAACCCCTGGAAAAAACCCGTACGCCACGTTAGCCCCGGCACCTCATTGGCCGCCAGCACCTCCTTCTCATTTTGCAGCTGGGCACGTAGCATCTTCAGGCCACCCTGTGTGTGAGGCTTTCTGGTTTTACGGTTGTCAGGATGATGCACTGCCCAAAACCCTAAACCCTAAAACCCAAACCCTAAACCCTAAACCCAAAGCCCTAAGCCCTAAAGCCTAAACCCTAAGACCAAAGCCCCAAACCCTAAACCCTAAACCCTAAACCCTAAAGCCCAAACCCTAAGCCCTAAACCCTAAACCCTAAACCCTAAGCCGATAACCCGATGTGGCCCCCAGCCCTATGCTTCACCCTGCATGTCCCAGTCCATCTTCCTGAACCCCAAAACCCCCCCACACCAAAAACTATCCTCCAGAATTGGGGCTAGGGTTTAGGGTCGTTTTGCTGGCCGGGAGAGGGGGGGGGTTTAGTGGGGGTTCAAGCCGCGCCTCTGCCGTGGAAAGCTTGTCCTGCTCTTGGTGCAACTGCGCTTTCAGTTGCTGAAGACTGCCCTGGGAGAAAGACTCGGCTGTTGTGGGGGCGGGTGGGTGAAGGCACATGGGTTGTTTCTAAATTAGGATCCTTTTTGAGTCCCCAATATAGTACGGCACCCTTACAAAAAGGACCCCAAAAGGGACCCTACTTTAGGGAACTACCCACATAGCCTGCCCCCAGTCACAGAGCCGGGTCCCTTGCGCTGAACCCTGAGGGGCTTTGAGCTTAGGGCTTGGGGGTTTAGGGGTTTAGGGGCTTAGGGCTTTAGGGGTTCAGGGGTTTAGGGGTTTAGGGTTAAGGGGTTTAGGGGTTTAGGGTCTGGGCCTTAAGTTCGGGAACAAAAGCCCTAAAACCCGAGAAGCTGAGGCCCAGGGCCTGAAATCCAACCGCCCAAAACCCCCCCACGAAGTTCAAAACGCCAAAAACCCAAAAACCCAAAGCCCAACACGGCTGAACCTCGAAACTCCAAAGCCCTACCCCCCAGAGGAAGCCCCCAAAACAGCCCTGAAGCCCCAAACTGTTGCAACGTCAAGACCACTGTAACCCCCCAGGGTCTAGGGTTTAGACTTTAGGGCTTAGGGTTTAGGGTTCAGGGTTAGGGTTTAGGGTTTAGGGTTTGGGGTTTAGGGTTTAGGGCCCCATGAAAATGTCCAAAAGTGCGCAAATCTCTGCCCTATACCCTAAGCCGGAGCCTGAAACAAGCTTGTAGCAGCATGCCTTTTGTAGTCCCGGCACCACTACCCTGTAATATACCCCAAGACACTATTGAAACTATTTTGGCACCAAGGCACCCTTATGAAGCCCTCAATTTTATTACTAAACCCCAAAATCTCAAAAACCTGAAACCCCAACAACACCGACCCGAAACCTTAAACCCTACAGCCCTAAACCCCCAAACCCTCAACAATTGGGTTTAGGGTTTAGGGTTTAGGGGTTTATTTTAGGGTTTTCTCGCGGTTTAGGATATAGGGTTTAGGGTTTATAGGGGTTTAGGTTATAGGGGTTTAGGGTTTAGGGATTTAGGGTGTTAGGGCCTAACATCCCCGACATCTGCAGCCTCCGCGACAGTCAGCTGCTGCTTCGCCTCCGTCGCCTCCTGCGCTTCGTGGCGCAGCTGCTGCACTTTGGCCTCTTCGGGCTTCGGGTTTAGGGTTTAGGGTTTAGGGTTCAGGGTTCAGGGTTCAGGGTTCAGGGTTTAGGGTTTAGGGTTTAGGGTTTAGGGTTTAGGGTTGAGTTGAATAGTTGAATTTGACTGAATGAAAAGCAGAGTTGATGAGACTGTGTAGAGAGTTTCAAGGTTTGTTTGCCTGTTTAGGGTTTCAAGCTTGTTTAGAGATTCGATGCTGTGTCTGTTGCTGTTGCCTATTTGCGGGTGTGTACCTTCTTTGAGGTCTGCTACCCGGTTTATTTGGCTATACATACTATACAGCCCTAAACCCGAAGCCTCCTGGAGAAGACCCGAAATAGCAGGATGCAGGATGCATACAAAGGACCCTAATAAAGACCCAACCCAAAAATAGTACGTAGGGTACATATTAAGCACCCTCATAAAGACTCAGGGTTTCTCAATCATGTTAAGGACCCTGATCAAAACAAAACATACATAGTAGACACTAAGCGCTATGAACCCTAAGCCCTAGGCCCTTAAACCCTAAACCACTAAACCCTAAACCCTAAACAAACGCTAAACCCTTAAACCCTAAACCACTAAACCCTAAACCTGAAACAAACCCTAAACCACTAAACCCTAAACCCTAAACAACCCCTAAGCCACTAAACCCTAAACCCTAAACAAACCCTAAACCACTAAACCCTAAACCCTAAACCACTAAACCCTAAATCCTAAACCACTAAACCCGAAACCCGAAACCAAAACCCTAAACAAAACCCTAAACCACTGAACCCAAAGCCCTAAGCCTCAGAGAAGGCAAAGGGGTCTGCCTCTGATGCCGTGCGACGCTCCTGTTCTCGTTGGAGCTGAGCCTGCTTTGGCTTAAGGATTAGGGCTTAGGGGTTCGGGATTAGGGTTTAGGGCTTAGGGATTAAGTGCTTATGGCTTAAGGTCTCGGGCTTAGGGTTTAGGGATTTGGATTTAGGGCTTAGGGTTGAGGGGATCTCATTTAACGTAATGCAAAGCATGTGCAATGCAATAGATGCCACGCAGCGCAGCGTAATACAAAGTATTAAAAGCAAGTGTAAAGTGGAAATGTAAAGTCGGGTAGTGGGCTGTGTGGAGCATGGCGAGTGTAGTAGTGTAGTGTAGTTTTCAGTGTCGTGTCAATGTAGTGCAGCATGTGGAGTGGAGTGGAGCGGAGCGAAGCATAGGGCAGGGCAGAGAGAGCCAGGGTAGGGTAGGGCAGTGTAGCGCAGAGTAATGTAGCTTAGAGCAGCGCAGCACAACACAGCACGATGCCGTGCAGTCCAGTCTAGTGCAGCGCGCCGTCATGCAGTGCAGTGCCATGTACTGTTATGCAGTGTAGTGTAGGAATGCAGTGTACATGGACTGATTGTGCAATGCATCGGTGATGTATCATCGTGCAATTTAGCATAAGATGCTGCTTGTCTGTAACCGTTACCTCCTGTAAACAAATGCAATGTAATGTAATCTATCTAGTGGCTTTTCTACTGCAACCTACTGCCATAAATTGGCTAACATCACCTATTGTAATGCAATGTAGTGTTATGCGATTCAAAAGTCATGTATTAGCTGTAAAGTCTTGTAATGTAGCGCAATGCAATGTACTGCAACGTACCGCAACACACTGCAAAATCATGTAGTGTACTGTACCAAAAAACTGTAATGTACCACAAATTACTGTAATGTGCTATACTGAAATCTACTGTACTGTACTGTACTGCACTGCGCTGCACTGCACGGTACTGTGCTGCGCTGAACTACAATGTAATGTCATGATGGGAAATGCAATGTTGTGTAATGTCAGGTAATGTAATGAAATGGAAGGTATTGTGCTGGAATGTACTGAAGTGCAACTTAATGCAATGTGATGAAAAGCAAACGCAGCATCATGCGCTGTAATGTTTGTTTGTCTATGTATGCCCGGAGGGATGTTAAGCTTTGGATTGTCGATGCCCTTGGAATGCGAAAGCTTGAACAACTTCAAAACCAGGCAGGGTTTTGAGGTCCATGCCCTAATCCCCGCAAAACCCGGCAAAAAACTATAGCCATCCTTAACCGCCTTAACCTCAAAGACCTTATCGATAATCCGTTGGGATTATCCAAAACAAACTCATCGATCGTCACTGACCTAACCCTCAAACCGCCGAACCCCGGAGATAGAAACAGTGGGGCCTCGGCTGTACTGAGCTCCTGCTGTGTCTCCTGCGCCGCTTGCAGCTCCGACCGCAGCTGCCGCACTTTGGCCTCATGTTGATAACTTCTTGTTTTCGGGCAATTTTGGGGTACTTGCTGATTCCATTTGTGGTCTTAGAGATGCAGCCACAAAGAGCTAGCTTTAAGAGTTGAAGAAGTTGAAGGGTTTCTGGCTCTTCACAGGGATGTGATACAGGTTGTACACGGTAACATGCCGCGATCGGTGGCTGTATGGCGCATATAATAGGGTATCTTCGGAGGTTCCTCCATGCTTTTTTTCGGGGCACGAGCATCACTGAGGCTCTCCAGACATGTCGGCCCTTACCCCTAAACACTAAACCCTGAACCCTAAACTCGACCCTTACCCGTCGCCCCTATACCTTCATTCAGAACCCAGACCAGCGGCCTGCGCTGAGCCGAGCTGCTCTCGCACAGCCTGAGCAAGGTGAGCACCCAACAAGCTGATGACGGGGGGTGTTCTGAAGGGTTCTGTAAGGGTGCTACAAGAGCTCTATTTTTTAGGGTTTAGGGGGTTCTAGAAGGGTTCTACAAGAGCTCTCTATAAGGGCTTTCTAAGGGTCTTTGTTGGAGTTCTGTAGGTGCTGGAGTGAGGGCTTCCTTGACGCTTTGTATGGTTAGTGCTTGTGCGTGTCCTTGGCTGGGGTCCCTCCTCTTCAGGATCCCAACCTTTTCAAGTTCAGGGTTTAGGGTTTAGGGTTCAGGGTTTAGGATTCAGGGTTTAGGGTTTAGGGTTCAGGGTTTAGGGTTCAGGGTCTAGGTTTCAGGGTTCAGGGTTTAGGGTTTGGGGGTTATTGTTTGTTGGGTTCAGGGTTTAAGGTTTAGGGTTTAGCGTTCTGGCTTTTTTTGCGGTTTAGGGTTCCGGGATGAAGCTCTCATATGCGAAGGTTCAGTTACACCCCAACACCGGCACTGTCAAGTCGCGCAAAGCTCGGGCCCTAAAAATGCCAAAGAAGCCAAAGCCTAAACCCTAAATCCTAAACCCTGAACCCTAAACACTAAACCCAAACCCTGAACCCTAAACCCTAAACCCTGAACCCTAAACCCTAAACCCCAAACCCTAAACCGAATAAACCCTGGTAAGAGAAGCCTCGGGCACTGCTACCGACATCTTCAGAGGAGTCTAGGCGGATTGCTTTCGAGATGTCTTATCCATGTGGAGTCTAGATTCCTGAGTGACCCCTACAAAAAAAGGATACCCTTTTTTCCTAATACTCTTTTTTAATAAGGAGACCCCCAAAAATAAAAAGGGCAAAAGGGTACCACTCAGGAACCTAGGAGTTTAGGGCGTTCGGGTTCAAGGGGGTTTGGGGCCTAGGGTTTTAGTGTGGCTTCGAGCTTTCGGGCTTTCGTGCTTTCGGGGGTTCAGCGTTGAGGGCTTATGACTTACAGCTTGCAGGATCCGCTCCTCCGGCCATGACTCTAAAACCCAAGAGCTTTTGCTACCCCCGAAATCCCAAGCCGCAAGCCCCGAACCTCCACAAATCCGGAGCCTGACTAGACCTAAGCCCTCCCTGCTTGAGGGGTCAAGGGACTGAGTCGTCTTCAGGCTTCCATGTGGCTATTTCTAAAGTACGCAAAGCCAAAACCCGTAACTGCACACACCGAAACCCTAAACTCCTAAACCCTTAAACCCTTAAACCCTTCAACTCTAAACCCCTAAACCCCTAAACCCAAAACCCCCTGAACCCCAAAACCAAAATCACTCAATGCAGGGCCTCCTCCTCCCGGAGTTCAGCGCTGAGCTGACGGGCCTTGCCCTGCCAAGGGTCTTCGGGTTTTTCGGCTACAGTAAAGGTACTTGAGGGTTTAGGGTCTAGGGTTTAGGGCTTAGGGTTTAGGGCTTTATTAGGGTTTAGGGTTTAGGATTATGGGACTGTGTAAGTGAGACCAGACTTCCATCAAGATGAACTGGTTCCCTGTCGGGGCTATATTAAATTATGAAATATGATCATGTTCAATCCTTATTGGGTTTTATTAAAACGAAAATGTAAAATAGAAGCCAACAAGGACCCAATGAAGGCTTCAGAAGTATTATACAACTCTACGTGTAATCCACTACTCAAGTCCCGCCCTTAAACGCCCCAAGCATGACACTCCTACCTCTCAGGGCTGCTTCTTAGGATTCTCCTTGCATCCAGCTCCGACTGGATCCGATGTGCAACATGTTCCTGGCCCTGAGGAAGCATACGTTCAAAAGTCAAGGGCGCAGCATCATGTCAAGCCGAGTGGCGGTACACTCTAGGCGGATGTGGCACCGGCCCGACCGTGGCAGCGGTCCAGGAAACCTTTTCCTGGACGCCTGCCGTGCATGTGCGTGGACGTAGCACCCGCACACCCAGGAAGGCTTGCCGGGCTTCCTCGGACTCCTCGCATGCTGGCCACGTTGTTGCCAATTCCGTGACGGTGCTGATAATGGCTCTCCGAAGATGTCAGAGGTAGGTTTCCTTACATAAGTCCCTAAAAAAAGGTCGGTTTAGTTACACTGGAAAAAAACTGCATTTGGATTTGTTTTAGTGTGCCAGAGAGCCTACATCCTTTGAAGGAACCCTGAAAGGAACCCCTTAAGGAACCCTTAACGGAACCCTTAAGCCACAGAACCCCCCGACCTGAGCCAAAGCCGCTTGATGCTGCTCTTGCTGCAGCTCGGAGCGCGCCAAGCGCAAGCTCCCCTGACCGGTTTGAGGAGGTCGTTATCTTCAGCTCCCTGAAAAAAGGGCTTGTCCGTCGATTTTGGAGGTTTCTATGGAATTAGAGTGTAAAGGGTTTGCGATTGTTCTTCAAGTGCTTTCTCTTTCAAGATTCGACAAGGGTTTTATGGGGTTCTGTAGTAGCAAGTGGTAGAACGGCGCTTTGCACGGGCTTGGGGCTTCGAGTAGGAACTTTTGAGATTTTCAACTTGCTTTATGCCGGTTTTCGGGTTCTAGATTCTAAACCCTAAACCCTAAACCCTAAACCTAGACCCTAAACCCTAAACCCTAAACCCTTTCTAGAGGCTTGGGCGGAGGGCTCGCTTGGCTTGAAATGGCCTCCAGAAGGCTCTTTCTCCCTAACACCCGTCTGATGGCTTTTACGGCTTCCAGCCTTAAGGTGTTTAGTGTAGGGGCCTTAACAATTAGGATAGGGTTCTGGGCTTCTTTATAGTGTATCTGTAGTAAGGAACCCCAACAATAACGTTGGAAACCTATTCAGGCTTCTATGTTATTTTAGGGTCCCAGGATTTTCGGGTCCAGGGCTGCGGGTCGCCCCTCTCTCTTGGAGAACGGGTTGAACATGAGAGGCAAGTGTGCCAGGAGTAGAACGGTTTTCTGGGTTTCACACGCGCCTCGTAGTGTGCTATGAAGGGTTCCATAAGGTTTTGTAAGGGGTTTCAGTTGGCTTCAACGTGAGAGTTCTAGTGCGCGAGTCTGCAGCTGCTCCAAGAATGGGGGCCTGAATATGCACTCCGCTCATCATGGACATGGGTGCTGAGCTGGCCTGGGATCTCTCTCACGTCTTCGTTGCAACATGGAATGTCTCACGCACTGCTCGTTCAGCGTCTGGGGGCCTCATTTAGGGCGCACCCTCCCGCCTGTTTGGATTGCAGGAACACTGACCCGAAGCACCCCGAGCTTTTCGAACTCCTGCACTGTAACGTCTGGTCTCGCGACGCGGCAGTCGTCGTGCCATCCAAACGTCTCCATTGTGGGCCCATTCTTGTGCCCGCCCGCCTGTGATCACCACTTTCCAGTTTGCAATACCGCCGCACGTCTTGATGTTGTTGTGTAGGATTTCTGGGGCTGATGTCTTGGGGTAATAAACAGATGAGGGAACCCTAGACCTCACCAGAAGGATCCCCGAGAATGTAGACCACGAAGGACTGAAATCCCCAAGAAAGCGACCCTGCCAAAGAAGGTAACATAGGGGCATGCAGCTTTGGGCTATGTTATGTTGGAGTCTTATACTTATATATGGACTATAGGGGAAATAACAACTCTAGGACACCCCCTATCCCTAAATTCAACCCGCAACATGCACGGAGTTCGAAACCCCGGGCGAACACCCCTAAACCCTAAACCCTAAACCCCAAACCCCGAAACCCTAAACCCTGAATCTTCGTGTTTGAGTCGACAGGGCGGGCGCGGGGGGTCCAGGTCGTTCGGTTTTTGAGGGCTCGGCTTCCGGGTTTAAGGCTTTAGGCTTCAGGGCTTTAGGGCTTAAGGCTTTAGAGATTAGGGCTTCCGGCTTTAGGGTTTAGGGTTTTAGGGTTTATGGCTTTAGGGTTTAAGGCTTTAGAGTTTATGGCTTAAGGCTTTAGGGTTTAGGGTTTAGGGCTCAGGGTTTAGGGTTTAAGGCTTTAGAGTTTAGGGCTTAAGGCTTGAGGGTTTAGGCTTTAGGGTTTAGAGTTTAGGGTTTAGGGTTTAGGGTTTCTTTTATGATATAAGTCCTGCAGCAACTTAAGGACCCTAAACGATGGCAATTATGGTATATTCCTTATTATGGGTGTAATGCAGGATTTATATCATCACCCGTAGTGGGGGCGACAACTCATGTTGAAATTCGTGTTTGCAGAAAAGTGTCCCCGGCGTATGGAGGGATTGCCAGGGAGGAGAGCTATTCGGGCCCTTGTATTGAATAGAGGCTTTTCGATAAGGTGCCCCGGACGTCAGAGCACCCTGGGTAAAAGTTCAAAACCCCGGTACGTATCTCCGGTAGAAACAACTTAAGTGTAACCAGATGCCTTCCTGAAGCCAGGACCCTAAATCCCTGTAGTGCAACTGCTCACTTGAGAGCGAGGCTGAATCCGAAAATCACGGAAGTCCCAATAGCCTCAGCTGCTGAAAGGCGTTGCTGCACCTGACCAAGATTCAGGGCGAGGGGGGCCGATATGGGGCATAGGGGTTTAGGGCTTTAGGGTTTGAGGGTTTTAGGGTTTAGGGTTTAGGGTTTAGGGTTTAGGGGTTTAGGGTATAAGGGTTTAGGGTTTAGGGTTTTGGTACTTCAGGTTTATATAGGGCTTTGGGACTTGCGATTCAGTGTTTAGGGTGCTTCAAGATGGAGGTAAACGTTTACAACTTATCGCGCAATTCAACTGCAAATCCGCATTTCCTTTGAAGTATATAGATTTGTCTGCAAACCTTTCGCCAATAATAAAGAACACGGAACCCAGTCGAGTAACCAATGCTGTGTAATGTGAACGATCTGTTCGTGGGCAAAGCCTAGACCTAACCGCTAAACTCTCGAATCCTAAACTGACCGCAACAAACCCTGAAGCCGAAATCCTAAACCCTGATGGCCCCCATCCAACCTAGGCTGGGTGCATGATAGGCCTGAACAATTAGAATAGGTTGTGCCTGGCTCTAAGAATAAGAAACAGAATGAGGAACCTTAAAAAATATTATCTGGGTTGCAGTTTCGGGCCACCCAACAAAATTATTTATGAATAAGCACCTCTATAGGAACCATAAGGGAAATTAAAAAGTTTTTCAAAGTGCCACCCAGTTATTGGTAGTTGCGCAGGCTTCTGTGTTGGATTCCTACTCCGTCCGTTTCGGACTTGGGGATCTTATTGCCTTCGAGGCTCTCGGTGTCTTTGAATAAAGGACTATAAACCCTAAACCCTAAACCCTATAAACCCGAAACCCTATAAACCCTAAACCCTAAGCCCTATAAACCCGAAACCCTATAAACCCTAAACCGTAAACCTTATAAATCCTAAACCCTATAAACCCTAAACCCTAAACCCTAAAACCTATAAACCCTAAACCCTAAACCCAAAAGAGGTTTCGGGCCCCACGGCCAACCCATGCCTCCTTCACAGTTACGAGTAAGTTGACTGTCAGGGGTTCGTATTTCGGGGCTTAAAGAACTCATGTTTGAAAGGTCTCTAAACGAGTTTACATGCTATTTAGGTACTGATATAACTCTACTGCCTGCCCTAGATCCTAAACCCACCACTAGATCATCAAGCACTGCCCCTAAAACCCTAAACCCTAAAACCCTAAAATCCTACACCCTAAAACCCAAAACCCTAAAACCCTAAAACCCTAAAACCCTAAACCCTAAACCCCTATGGAAGCCCCACCTGATCCTCCTCCTGCAGTTGGGTCTGCAGCTGGCGTACCTTCGCCTGGCCCCAGGGTTTTTATGTGGGAGTCTCCGAAAGCTAGGGTACCTTATTTGGGGTCCTTTATAGTAAGGATCCAGGATCCTACTATTTAGGGTACTATATTAGGGTCTCCTATTTTTCGGAAAGCCCCATGTGGGTACTTCTCTAAGTTAGGCTTTCTCCGGGGGACCCTTAGAGGAACCCCTAAACGGAACCCTTAAAGGAAGCCCTTTGGAAGCTTTAAAGGGGACCCTAGAAGAAACCTATAAAGGAACCCATAAAGGAACCCAGGTTTAGGGTTTAGGAATTTAGGAACCCATAGAGGAACCCGTAGAGGATCCCTTAGGAGGCGCAGCCCGCAAATCCCCTCGGCACCTGAGTTTTTGGGGGTGTAGGGTTTAGGGTTTTTGAGGAAGAGCCGAAAAGTAAAAAAAACGACCAGAGTTTTGGGGGGGTTAGGGGCTTCGGGGCTTGGAGCTTACAGTAACCATAGCAACCGCCAATAAAGCCCTGGAAATCCAGTTCCAACTCCGAAACTGTACGTACCTACCACATTCGCTGTCATTCGCTAAAGAACAGGCCGCCTCTGCGGCAGTAAGGCGTCGCAGTGCCTGGCAGGGTGGTGAAGAAACTCTGCAAGAAGAGCCACTGGTCACACAGTATGTGCAGAGTTTGCGCATGTGGGTTGCGGTCTAAGGTTTAAGGGCGTGGGTGAGCCTGACACATACATACGTATCATGTGTTGAAATGTTTATACCTCACCAGCATGAGCATATTCGGCATATTCGTTTGTTTAATGAGTTGCATAGCAAGTAAATCAAGCGGAAGGTAATCTTACGACATCCCACTCTAGACCCTAGACCCGAAACTCTAAACCCCCAGTCGACTGCCTCAGAAGCCCTCGATTGCTAAGTAGGTTGCTGCAGGCAATCACTCACAGCCCAAGATTAGCCTTAGGTCCACCCTAAAGTTTCGGGTTTAGGATCAGATCTGAAAGAATTGGGTTTGGGCTCCAGGCCCTAAACCCTAAACCCTATAAACCCTAAAACCTAAACCCTACCTAAACCCTAAAACCTAAACCCTAAACCCTAAACCCCCTAAACCCTAAGTGACCCTAAACCCTAAACCCTAGAGGATGCAGGGTGCACGCTTGAGCATTGGAGCTCCAAGCGCGGGGGTGTAACGCTAGCATCCTTCGGCTCCGCTCCGTGCGCTTCCGGCTGCTGACGTGTGAATAGTTAGGGTTTAGGGTTTAGGGGTTTAGGGCTTAGGGTTTACGGTTTAGTGTCCCCTTGGAGTCCCCATATGGGTACTTCTTTAAATTAGGGTCCCTTTTGGGGGTCCTGTTTGTAAGGGTGCCGTACTATATTGGGGACCAAAAACGGACCCTAATTTAGAGAACTACCCGTATGAGTACACTATGATAGAACCCATCACGCTCTCTTCGAAATTGAACAACCCACTAGACTCCCTTCTTCATGGAGTGCTAGAGTGTTCGGGGATGATGGAAGCCGCGCCGGGGCATCCCGGCCAACATTGTTTGTGTCATCTCCTGGGACTTGTCGTCGGGACTAAATAAGGTGATGTGCGAAGCCGGCCAAGCCGATAAAGTAGGACTTGACACAAACGTGGGTTCTTGTTAAATGATTTAGGTTAAGTTACCATCATAGGGATCTATAGTAAATAATAGCGCTTCTTTATTATGGTAGCTTAAAACAAACCCCTTAACAAGAACCCAGAAACGTGCTTCTGCAAATGCACTCGACCTGCCTGGCCTGCCTCACTAACAGACGGGGACCATAGGAGGGTTCAGGGGTTTAGGGATTTAGGGGTTCAGGGGTTTAGGGTTTTAGGGTTTAGGGTTTAGGGTTCAGGGTTTAAGCTTGCTACGTTCATGCAAGAGAGCCTCGCCCGAACAAACAGCCCTAAACTCAAAACCTAAACCCGGACTTCCAAAAAGATCGCTCTTATAGAGTACTGTATCTAAACGGTTTCTACAGGCTGTTGTGAGCCTCTAGCCCTGTCTTGATGATCCCTGAGTCAGCAAGTCTCTCTCTCCCCTAAACCCTAAACCCTAAACCCTAAACCATAGGCCGCCCGCGCCAGGCGGCGGCCGGTACCACTGAACGCTACCGCTTCGAGATCTGCTTGCTTTGCCAAGCAGATCGAGTCTGCCAGACCAGATTAGGCACTGCTAGCCATGGGGCACAATAGTAAAATTGGGTACCCTTATCTCCCAGCGCGAGAACCCTGGCGGGGCCGAGACGTCCTTCAACGA
>CAJNJA010011909.1:0-13404 GCA_905231915.1 Symbiodinium necroappetens | reverse complement strand
CTTCACCTCGTTCAGCCAGACTGTCGCTGCCCTGACCTCGGTGGCCGTCGCCAGAGGCTCGGCGGGCTCGCTTCGGCCCGCTGGCTGGCCGCCGGCTAAACAGGGCCTCGCTCGAGTTTAGGGTTTAGGGTTTAGGGTTTTAGGGTTTTAGGGTTTTAGGGTTTTAGGGTGTAGGGTTGGGTATTTGGGGGCTTAGGGTTAGGGTTTTGCAGTTCAGGGTTCGGGGGGGTCTTAGCTACATGGGGGGAATTGGTGGGGGGTGGGGGCTTTACGGGTTCCGACGTTGGGTGTCAGATGTTCAGCCCTAAACCCTGAACCCTAAACCCTAAAACCCTAAAACCCTACAACCCTAAACCCTAAACCCTATGACCCTAAACCCTAAACTTCCAAAACCCTCAACCCTAATCCCCAAACCCCGCAAACGCCCCCGAGCCTGAGAGTCCAATCCTCCGGAGACCAGCCTGGGCTTTTCATGGGCAAAACTACATCAACAAGGGTTTAGGGTTTAGGGTTTTAGGGTCTAGGATTTGAGGTATAGGGTTCAGGGTTTCAGGTATAGAGTAGAAACAAACGGGCATTGGTGGTCCAGAAGGAAGGAATCCAGGAAGCTATTTACAACGGGGGTTATGTAGAAGCATTAATCAGCAGATTGAGTCTCATCTTTCCATAGTCCAAGAGGGACCATATTGGGATACTGCTACTATTTTTCCGACCGGTTAAACTTTTAAGTAGGTACTGCATGTATTGTGCTGTGACTTTTCAGACCAGGTTGGCAGAACACCCGAGGTTGGACAAAAGCGCCTGAACAACTCCGAAATGCTACGCAGCCTGAGGGTTGAAGCTGGAGTTGGGCTGTGGGTGTGGGGAGTGTGGGTACTGCGCTCCGCGTCAGCGCTTGGAGTTCGGCAAGACGCAACGCTGACTCTACGTCTTTCAGAAAGCCACCGCTAAGCAAACAAGTAGGAAGGACAACAAGAACATACTCACAGCACTGTCAGCGAGCCACGGCTTCAATCCGCGAGAACAAAAAAGGGCTTCCAAGAATTGGCGCGACGCTCCGCAGTCAGGGCACGTGCCGTCTCCCAACACTGCCACGCAGCGCACCTGGACCCAGCAGCCAAATCCATGCTGACATGCACACGGCACGTTGAAATTTGGGGTTCGGGACTTGCAACTTGATAAGCTGACTGACGCACCCATTACCGACGGGCCGCTTGAACTGTGATCCGAACAAAGGAACCAATACTCAAAGGGGGCTACCTGTGATGATAAGGAAAATCCAGAACGAACCATACGTGTCAACCAATTCTTCATCTACCGCAACACCTGCAACAGCAACAACAAACAGCTGTGTCAATAATCGGCTCTCTATCTTCCGATGGAACCAAGCCCGGTCGAACTCCTGTCGGAGTCCTGGGTATATTATATACGATGTGCGTAGCACTAAACGGCAAAGCCTAAACCACTAAACCCCTAAACCCCAAACCCCTGAACCCCTCCTCGCCCATCCACCGGCCTGGCTTTCATGGCCCTGGAGCTGCTGTGACAGCTCGTAGTCCACATCCATCGTGGCGGAAGTGATCTGAAAAC
Organism: Symbiodinium necroappetens; assembly: GCA_905231915.1. Lineage (NCBI taxonomy): Eukaryota > Dinophyceae > Suessiales > Symbiodiniaceae > Symbiodinium > Symbiodinium necroappetens. The sequence goes on along the minus strand of CAJNJA010011909.1, from coordinate 11,814 downwards.
CCAGAAACCCCTCACCCTCAAAGCCCAAACAGCTTTGGCATCCCTGCTTCTACCCCCTGGAGCTCAAAGAGAAGGCAAGGGCCCTTCCAGAAATCTTCCGATGTGCACCTTCACCATGGTACATGGGACATGCCTCTGCTTGATCGGAACAGCCCAGGTTAGGCTTGACAGCCAAGGCACTTTCAACAGCGATGTGCTGCTTCGAAGTGCTTGTTGCAGAGTAGGGCTTTGCGGTGCGTCGGACTGGAAGTTTGCAGCTTAGTGCAGGTACTGATACTACTTACTACTTTCCTGCTACTATATCCCCTCTCGAACTGAGAGACATCTAGTCTGGATCCTAAAAAGCGGAACGCTTGCTCAAACGAACGACTCTCGAGAAGAGCTCCGTTCTTCACACATGCCCCTCATTCGCCAGCCCTGCGTCCATAAATAAACCCCAGAACCCTAAACCCTAAACCCAAGCGCTAAACCCTAAACCCTAATTTAAACCCTGAACCCTGAAACCGAAAACTAAACCCTAAAACAATAAACCCTAAAACCCTAAACCCTAAGACCTAATTTTCAACCCTAAACCCTAAAACCCTAAACCCTGAACCCTCAACCCCTAAACCCGAAAACCTAATTGCAAACCCTAAACCCTAAAACCTGAACGCCCGAAAACCGTAAACCCTAAAACCCTAAACCCCTAAACCCTAAAACCTAATTTTAAACCCTAAACCCTAAGCCCTAAAACCCTAAAACCCTAAAGCCGTAAACCCTAAAACCCAAAACCGTAAACCCTAAAACCCTAAGCCCTCAAACCCTAAACCCTTAACCCTAAAACCCTAGAGCCCAAGCTCTCTGGCTATCCGTAGTCCAGGTTCACCAGCTGAATGTGGGGACGGCTAGAAACATATGAGGGTTTAGGGCTTTAGGGTTTTAGGGTTTTACGGTTTAGGGCTTTAGGGTTTTAGGGTTTAGGGTTCAGGGCTCCCTACGAAAATAATGTCGCCGCTAAAGTAGAACAGTGCTTGCCTACAAGGGGTGGCTCGAAAAGGGATCCACAATTTTTTACAAACCCCACATGGCCTCACAGGTTCATGCAAGTACCTCCCCATGAACATTTGACTTTACATGTCGTCTGGTCTGCTTGACTAGCTGTCAACGGGGTTGTTCAGCTCCATGGCAAACGTCGCTTTGCACCCAAGAGGGTTTAGGGTTTAGGGCTGCCAATGATGATGAGAGTAGTGGTAGTGATCTTGATGCAGACAACCATGAAGACAATGAGGATTCAGGTTTGTGCGGGTAGGAATGGCCACAGGGACGGCGATGCGGCTGCGGATGACACCGATGATGATGATGATGATGATGACGATCGGAACGATACTAGCTGCAACACTACAGGAGCTCCATCATCAGGAGTTTTTGTTGAACTTTGGCAAGAATACCTGAGTGCCCATAGTGGGCACCATAGTTTCACGGTCATGACGATGATGATGACGACAACGAGAAGAAGCAGCAACGGCGCCTTTTCGGTGCTACGACAACCATGGAACTCATCCACATGGCTGTACATGCCTACAGACGTGGCCACGTATGGTGCAACCGTTACGGCACGGGATCCCACGCACATCCACCGCCACGTCCGGAACCTATGCCCTTCCACACACCACCCTTCAAGTCATCAGGTCCAGCGACTCATCAAGAGCATGCGAGGGATGCTCCGAGTCGAGTCAAGTCATGATGTGGCAGATGAGCTCTGGATCCTCGGAACAAGCAGCCTTGCTTGCGGAATGTCGGACGACTGCATCTGCTCTACCCCACTCTTCCCCAGCCCAAAGCGTAAAGCCCTGCTACAGAAGCCTGAAGAGATCCCGCACAACATCAGTTCCACCGTCCATTCTGGTTGTAAATCCCGCCATCCACCCGCCTGCCGGCCAGCGGACGATCACAAAAGCAAGCGAGACACAACACAACACCCCTGTCAGATCGGTCTTGTGCGCTGCACGCCTTTTTAAGCCTTTCGTTATCGATGCGCGCTGCTGTTTGGGGACCAGCTCGCGGACAGGAGTTCCAGCCTCAAGCTGGACTCAAAGGAGCCCAATGGGCCAATTCTAGCACAACGCGATGCCCCTTGGTATAGGGGCCTTTATATCGTTTGACTGCGGCGGTATAAGGAGCCCCCAAAATAACACAGGTAACTATGAAGGCGCCTATCTTAGCTTGGGAGAGAGAGTTGGGACCTGAGGGTACAGAGCCGCTGGCAGGAGATCCTGAATCTCGGATTAGGGTTTAGGGTTTAGGGTTTAGGGCTTAGGGTTAACTCCGACAAACCGGAAGTGTAAAGGCCGAAACCCGCACAAAGGAGTGAAACAGGAAGAGCTCCTTGGTCTTAAGAGGCTCATCCGCTGGGGTCTTGCTTAAAGGGATTTTTTTAATTTAAGTTACCATAATACAAAATACCTAGTCGTTAATTACTATAGATCCCCGTGATGGTGTCTTAGATACAGAAACCCTAGGAGTTACTGTAGATCTCCATTCTGGTGTTTTGAATTGAACTCCCTAAACAAGAGCCCAGTTCAGTGAGACAGCTCCTCAGGATGCTTGGAGATGTTCTTCTCCCCGGGCATCCCCTTGTGCTGAGGCTGCGGATGATGACGATACTGATGGTGGTGGCGATCACCGGCAAGGTGGTGATCATGATCATGATCATGATCATGATCATGATGATGATGATGAGGAGGAGGAGGAGGATGGTGATGAGGATTGTGATGATGAGGGTGATGGTGATGGTCCGTGATGGTGATGATGATGATGATGATGGTGATGCTGGCCTGATGGGGAACATGGCCCAACCACTTCCACGACGGCGACTTTCTGCTTGAACAATCTGTTTCTTACACTTACAGGCTGGTTTACTGACTATTTGCCACTGAGCCATGGGTCACGTGGTAAGTTCGGTGGGCTCGGAGTCCCGAGAGCCACATTCTCAAACACGAACAACGACGGACACACATATACACTCATATAATAACACTCACATAACCAAGACACATGCACAAACGTACAAAGACACCGTCATCACCAAGCCCTCACATGAACCACGTTCCCGGAACACCGCCCCCACAAGCCCACAGTCTATCGACCGCTTAGCAGCTTCAAGCTTTGGGGGGGGGGGTCAGGGGCCCTAAACCCTAAACAGGTTTTTGTCTGGGTTTTGGTGGGTGTCGGGTCTGGCTGGGGTTGCTAATGGGACTCATCAACGTAGTAGAGTTACGATATGGAGCTGTATGGGAAGGCAGGGTGAACTATCATAGTGTCAGTAATTACAACAAAGGACCCCTATGCAATAGTAGGAACTGTTCTACGTAGTACTCGAAACAAACATACATCTTCATCTCTCGCGCGCCTTGGCCTGTCATCGACAGCGGGTCCGGCTGGTGGAGGAAGTCCAAACGGGCCTGAACCCCAAACCCCCAAACCCCTAAACCCTAAACCCTTAAACCCTTAAACCCTAAACCCTAAAATCCTAAAACCCTACAGCCCTAAAACCCCTAAACCCCTCAACCCTCAACCCTGGGATGCTCTGGGGCGGGCTTGGGGCTTTCCGGTCTTCAGGCCCGAAGCCCTGCATCCTAGACGGCTATAGAGCCCCTATTATAAAAACCCAACCCAACGCCCTATGGAATCCTAATAAACGCTTATATAACCTGTGAGCCCTGTAGGGTTTGAGCGCTTAGGGTTCAGGGTTTAGGTATCCTAGCAAAACACCTTCCTTCAAAGTCAACCGACCACCCGAATGACAACCTTGCAACACTCGGTCACCTCCTAAGAATACCCGAAAAACCGGCCCAACCTCTACTACAAACCTTGTGAAGACCCAAACTACCCAAACCCTATACTTTTGGCAACGTCCGCAACCCTGGAGCTTCCCCAGTTACAAGGCCAAGGAGGCTTAGTTAGCAGGGTTCTAAGCAAGTTGTAGTTCGACCTATACTTATAACCCTAATGAAGGGGACCTATACGGAGGCAAACAGCAGGCTTATAGAAACCCTTAAAGAGAACCCGTAGAGCCCTTTCAGAGCCTTGCTGAGTCTGATCTCTGAGGGGGCTGCCAGGCTGGTCGGTGGCTTCCAGTCGGGCGGACGGATGTAAGGCCAGCCTCAGAGAGGCTGCAGCACAGCAACCCTTATAATTTAGGGGCCTCAATAATTAGAATAGGGTTTTGGGGCCCATTACTACTATAATTATAGTAAGGAGCCCCCTACGGTACCCTAAACCCTGAACCCTAAACCCTCTAGTAACACGGCTCTTGTTTCGAAGGCACTCTACAAGGGTTTGGTGGTTTGGGGTTCTGGGGTTTGGGATTCCTTTCAGGCCGTCTGCCAGGGTTCCTCTCACAGAGATCCTCACAGGTTTTGGGGTTCCTTTTAAGGGCCTCATAGAGTCATCGAGGGTTCCTTTTAGGGGTTCGTTTCCTGGGCTACCTTTAAGCGTTCCCTCAGGGTTCTATGGGGGTTCCTCTAAGAGTTCCTATACCGGGCTCCCCGGTCGCTGAAGGCTTCCCCTTGAGGTTCGTTTAAGCATGGTCTGTGAAAGTTACTTGAAGTGCCTCCATGGGGGTTCCAGGAGGGTTTGACGTGGGTTCCTGTAAGGTTTCAGAAGGGTTCGTCGATGTGTTTCGGGGTTATCTCCAGGTTTCATTGCAGGGTACGTTCAGGGTATTTATACATCTTCCTTTGCGGGTTGTAGGGTTCGTTTTCGGGTTACTTTAGGGGTTCCTTGAAGGGTCCTATAAAGGCTTGTTGCAGGGTTCCTCCAAGGACTGTTTAAACGTTCCTTTTACGTTTCAGCGTTGCTTTAAGAATTCTTTGAGGCTCCTTTAGGGGTTTCTTTTAAAAAAAATCCTATAAGATTTCCTTCACATCTTCAGGGCTTCGGGGTTCCTTTCGAGGTCCTTTCAAAGCTTCCTTGCGGGTCCCTTCAGGGGCTTTTCTGCAAGGCTCCCTGCTAGGGTTCGATTCGACTCCCGTGCTCCAAACCCCAAGCCGTGCGCATGCCGGGGTCTGCGCTGACGGTGGGAGAGCCCCAAATCACCACGTCGCGAACCTGCCGACGACGGGCTTGTTCTGAGTTAATATTATAGGAGCCGGGTTTTGGAGTCTATGATACTATACTTATAATAAGGAACCCCCAAAAAGTATAGGCAAGTATTAAGGCCTCTATATTAAGCCAGGGTGCAGCAGTAGGCCCTGCGGCCTAAAAGCCGCAATTCAAAGATCCTTGCTTATCTGTGTCAGGACTGCGGGTTTCGAATAACGATTATTACTCACATGCCAAACCTCCAACCCTCGTCCGCTGTCTTGCCCCTTGCCCCCGTCCCACCTTCGCTCGCTGCTAGCTCGCTTAACCGCCCATGCTTTGCTTTTCTTTCCTCCGTCTCTCTCTCGAACCACACTCGCTCTCTCTATCTCTCGCTCGCCTCGCTCGCTCAGCCTACAAACGTTCCATGTTCCTGCAAGGTTTGGCAGGGCCCGTTCTCCATGTTTCCTTCGATGTAACCTAACCTCTGCATTTCCTGTCCACACCGCCATGAGGCCGTTGCTTTGGGGGTCTGAATCTTGATAATAATCATATTCCCGCATGGTCCCTACATGACTCTGATCATGAACCCCAAAAATCCTATTCCAACTCTCCAGGCCCCTGTAAAATCTTTCAGAATCCTTCCACAACCCGCGCTACTCTGCCGATCAAGGCCCCACCACCCCAAACCCTTAAACCTACTTACTAAGACATATTAGGACATTCACTAAGGCCCCCAAAACCCCAAGCCCCAAACCCCAAGCCCTGATTATTAAGGCATTCAGTGAGGCCCCACAGTTTGGGCAAAGGCCTTGAAGCGTATCGGCGGCAGCAGGGCACAAAGCTGGCGCCTGTGCCGCAAGCGGAGCGAAGCTAGGCTCCTCCTTTGAGGGATCCCTCTCACGAGGTGCTTTTTAGGGGTCCTTTGAGGGTTCCTTTAAGGTATCCTGTCCTTGAAGGGCTCCTTTAAGGGATCCTGTAAGGCTTTAAGGGTTCGTTGTCCCAGGGTTCTACAAAGGTTATCAAAAAGGGGGCCTGAACATTACAATACAGGTTGGGGGTACAGTTATATAGGGGGAAGGAACGATTGGGGATAAGATTTTGAGGGTATAGCCATATGAGGACCTTAAGGCGACCATATTGCTAATGTTCCGACCCCTATGTGTCCTGCTCTCGGCCCTTTCGAGACTTTACCAGCTCGCTTGCTTCCTGATCCCAACTCGACTGGTACGAGTACGTGGGTAGTTCTCTGAAATGATTAGGGCCGTTGTTTTAGGTCCCCAATATAGTACGGCGCCCTTATAAAAAAAGGACCCTAAAAGCATGTTCCGAATCCGAAAGGGTCCACTACCTTTCTAGTGTAAACGGAACCTAACCCCTGCCTCTACAACCACGCGCCCGAACCAAAGCCCGTAAATCCTATTCTTATTCATCGCCTGGAATTAAGTTATAAGAAAGATGAAACATAATTCCTAAAAGCAGTAAAGCTGAAATCCGCATCGTAAACGATAAACCCCAAGCTCCACAACCTCTCTGAAAACCCCCGGCCCGCAAACCCTGAAAAACCGAAAGCCCTAAACCCCAAGGCATCCCAACCCGAAGTCTTCAAGTCAAAAGCTCCCACCTTACCGAGCCTTGAGCCTAACCTTGAAACCCTGGAAGCCTAAAAACACAAAACACGGAAAACCCCTGAAACCACCTAAGCCCCATCAACCCCCTACAACCTAAAGCTGGCCCTAAAGACCTCCTAAAACCTAAAACACACCTCAACCCTCGCCTGCTCCTGTTGGGATGCTGGACCTCCTGGCTCTGCTGCTGTGCCGGGTCGCCTGCATCGTGGCTCTGAACTTATGTGCCTAACATGTAAGGGTGTCTGAGTCTGAATGTATGTGTAAAAGAGGCAATAGAATCTTGCACAAGCTGCGGCTCAGGCGCCAATTGAAGCTACGTCTTGTGGGAACCCCAACTCACCAATGAATTTCTTAAAGACGTCAAAAACTCAAGGATATTGACTGCAGAACCCTTACAGTGTCTGAAGGACCAAAAGTAAGTAGAGTGTAAGAATGCGAAGCCCTAAACCCTAAATGAGTGGCGCAGTTCGAGAATCGAATGATCGCGGAGATCGGAAACGGCTCAGGATTCAGGGTTTAGGATGAACGGTGGCTAAGGTTCAGTGCTTGGGGTGCTGGGTCTTGGCTTTAGGGGTTCAGGATTCGGGACTGCTCGAAGGCTCATGCCACTTGGCAAACCAGGTTGCAAAGCGCTGCGGCAAAAAAACAAGAAGAGATCTTAGGTAGTGTTCCACTTGAAATCTACACACTATGTGTGTTAATCCAGCCGCAGCTCATATGCAGGGTCTGTTCAGGGATCCTTTAGTGGGGTCCCCTGATGTAGCCCAGGCGTCCTTAGCTTGCCTGACTCCCTAAATAGGACAGTTTCGCAGCTTATCCACAAACCTGACGAAACCCGAAAAAGAAAAGCGCGGCAAAAACTGAAACGGGGGACCCCTCAGAATTTTAGCAGCCCCCTGTTGTAGTTGAGCCTGAGTTCTCGTCGCTGGGCTCGTGTTGGACCTCGGAGCTCTGACCTGCCGTAGGGCGCAGCAGGCAGCAGACCTTGCGTGAGGGATGACAACGGGGCTTCGTAGTACTTGTACCTGCTGCTGCTTGTACTAGTAGTACTATCTACGACTGCCACAGCCAGTCACCACGACAACCATGGCCACCACCACCACCACCACAACCGCCACCACCGCTACCGCCACCGCCACAACCACCACTTGTCGAGGCATTGATCGCGAACTCTATCGTCCAAGCAATGGAGGCAGGCCAGCAAAATCTAAACCCAAGCCTTCAGACTCAAAGTCAGGGTTTGGGGTCTAGGGTTTGGGGTAGGTCGACCCTTAAACCCTTGAACCCCCAAAGGAACGAAGTGCTAACACCCCCCCAACTACGAAGCCTACGCCTCGCCCTGGACCTGAACCGAGTTTCGGCTTGGGGTGTTGGAGTCGTTTTGGGGTTTAGATGTGCTGAGGATTTAAGGTCTAAGGTCCAGGATCTGAGCCTCTAAGCCTTTAGGATTTGGATTTGCACCCTTAAACCCTAAACCCTAAACCCAGGAAAGCCCGAAATGGAACCCTTTTGGGGTCCCCGCCACCCCAGGCTGGGCATCGCCGCTGTCAGCCTAGCGAGCGGATTCTGGGCTTGTGTCCAAGTCTTCCGACAGAGGGCTCAGGCCTCTAACGGTTTAGGGTTTAGGGTTTAGGGTTTTAGGGTTTAGTGTTCTTGGGGTTTATAAGGTTTAGGCTTATAGGGTTTAGGGTTTAGGGCCTCTAACTTAAGGCTTTAGCGCTTTAAAAGGCCTTAGGTCTTCAGACTAGAGTTTATGTTTTGGGGCTCGGGGCTTTAGGATGTTAGGGCTTTAACTCGGGCTTCCCAAAGCTCTGTTGATGTCACAGGGTTCGCTGCGCTTGGATTTGGACTTCAAGTTTCCTGACATGCGCACAAACTTCTAGAGCAACACACCCGAACACACCTGGTCTTCAAAATTGTCGACTTGATCCACGCCTTCTTCTGCGATGCACCGAAGCCCTGATCCCGTCTGATACTACAGCGACTTTAGATTCTTAATCACACTTTTGGCCGTGCCCCGCGCGGAGGGTGTAGGCGAGGAGGGACCAACCCTTGGACACCTAAAAGAACGACACTTGATACAAAAGTAGGTCTGTCGTGGTGTATAACTTAATCTATCCGGTAGCTTATATATTGTAGAATTTCGGATGGCTTACACTACAATATGGCTGATGGTTCGTACTGCCCCATATATATCCATGGAGGGTTTGGTAAGGACTCTATGTTGCGAAATCTTCACCACATACCTGCTTGGATTCCACAAGTTGTGTGTCCTAACAAAACGAGCTTGTGCTGTAGGGCTCAAACCCCTTAGTCGCAAGCCCCCAAATCGAGCCTTAACATAGACCCGGGATCCTTACAAATATGATTACCTTTCAAAAAAACTACCCGTAATTTGGAGAAACCCTTTCATTTTTCCTCCAAAAACCGCCAAAAAATCGATTTCACCATTAAAAAAAACCGAAACAAGAACCGCTAGACATTTTTTGGCTGGTTTTCCCTTCCCGGCCTTGGCAGGGACCGGCGGGCAGCCGCCTGAAATCACTACACAGCGTCGGGGTTTAGGGTTTGAGATTTGGGTTTCGGGGTTGCGGGTGTGAGGTTTGGGCTTCTTTAGGGTGTAAAGTTTTCCTTGCTAGAATCCTCACAGTAGCGTCCCCCCATGTATGCACAGACCACTGTCACCTGATGAGCCCCATGTACAAAACTAAACTGCGAAACGCTTAATATAAATCCCACGTCCATGCAACCCCTTCGAACAGGGTTTCTGGCTTAGGGGTGCTTCCCTTCGGGACTTGTAGGGTTGAAGCATTTGGGGGGGGGGGCTTCAGGCAGCAGTAGGGGCTTTTGAGGTGTCTACGCTTTTTGTTGAGGGCAAACCCCTAAACACTAAACCCTAAACCCTCAACCCCGAAACCTTAAACCCCAAACCCTAAACCTTAAGAACCCCTAAACCCCTGAGCCCAGCCAACCAGGATCCCCAGAAGCCACCGGAAAGGCACCCCTCAGCTACGTCCTCGAGAGAACACCCAAAGTCAAGCTCATGGTATTATTTTTTTGTTGGGGGGGGGGGGGGGATTCTTATCATGGTTCTAGTGTCGTATGTCCCAAAACACCCCAATTCTCAATTTTAGGGCTCCTCTACATGAAACCGAACATGGCTTTTCGGGTTCAGGCTCTAGGGTTCTGAAAGCCCAGGAACTCTCACAGGCTCCATAAGGCTCGCAACCACATTTTGAGCTTCGATGGAAAGTCGCGGCACCAGGGGAGGAACGGGATGAAGTTGAAGACACAGCCCAGAGGGTACTAACACCGTGCAGGACGGTAAGGCTGCAGGCTGCAAGGTTTGTGATACGTCGTTTTGTCTGAACATATTATGATGACATCACTGCTTCTCCAGTCCTGTCTCCCCAAAGCAAACACGACAAAGGACGCTCATGAAATTCACGCTTTCCCAGCAAGACATGGACCGCATCTGGGGTTTGAGCATCTGTTCTGCCGAGATAGCAGCATCGGATGCTGTGGCAAGGGAATGTGACGTCACTGTCGCATCCATATCGCTCAACACGCGCCGGCACAACTCCACGGCAAGCACCGGTTTCGAACTCGAGACTTGTAGCCGCACACTGGCAGGAGCACATGCGGGCTCCTTGCAACACTCAGAATCAAGGAGCTTTCGCTCAACCAACCTTGCAGAACGACCTTGGGCACTGTCAGAGTGAGGCCTGTCAGATACAGGAACCCTCCCACCATGAAGCCTGACTGATCCTGACTGACAGGTATTCTCACAATGATCGATGTGAGAACTGCGCAAAACATCTCAGAATCCTTCGACTCCTGCAGTTTCAAGTCGAAGCGCCATGTCACACTTCCTTGAGTTCGCTAGGAATTTCAGTGCATTGTGTGTGCTAAGGGGAACTGAACTTCCACCTAAACATTCCTGTGCACATCTCAGTTTTTCTAAATTCTAGCTGTCTCGGCCCCACAACCAGAACGCTAGCCTGCACCCTAAACCCTAAAACTTGAACCCTAAACCCTGAAGCATTTCTATGGTTGATGATATAAACCCTGCATTACCCATAATATGGAATATACCGTAATTCCCATAGTTTAGGGTCCTTAAGGTAATGCAGAATTAATATCATTAACAGTGGTCCGTCATACTTTCCGACTTCTGACTCCCCAACTTCGGCGAGGCCACCGAGTGGGCGAAGCCTTGGAAGGATGCGGCGCTGAGAGTTTGAAGCGCTTGGAAGCTTCGGGGAGCGCAATGGTTATAGGTGAGGCGCATTGAGGGGCCACGCTGGTTTAGAGTTTTGGGGGCTCGGATTCGGGCTAAGGGGTTTGAGGGGCTTCAAGGGTGTTGCGAATAAAGGTTCAATTTCTGGTGTGTTGACTTTCTTGCGGCTTAAACTACTTTCAAGCGTTGGGCTCTGATCTCTCGTGGCTTGCGGAGTCTTTGGCTGATGCGCTGTGAATTTAGGGTTGAATAAACTCCCTGCATTCAACAGGGCTTAAGGGAGCTCCATAAGCAGCTCCTGAAGCCTAACCACAGCGAGCATCATCAGCATCAGCTTCTCCAGGCCGATCGACCCAGCCACCAGCAGCCAGCATCATCAGCATCCGCCCCACACCACAACAAATACCACCCGACACCACCCTCTGACGAAACAGCACCAAATAGCTAGCGGCATCATCACGAGCATTATCAGCATCAACCTCTCCGAACACCAGCAGCCAGCATCAGTTCCTCTACCAATCCACCCGCCGCACAGGTCGCGCATCATCACCATCAGCCGGCTTCTGTGTAAAATTGGACCCATAGAGGTCGCGCATCATCAGCATCAGCCGGCTTCTGTGTAAACCTGGGCCCACAGAGGCCGCGCATCATCAGCATCAGCCGGCCTCTGTGTAAACCTGGGCCCACGGAGGCCGCGCATCATCAAAATCAGCCGGCTTCTGTGTAAACCTGGGCACACAGAGGCCGCGCATCATCAGCATTAGCCGCTTTCTGTCTAAACCTGGGCACACAGAGGCCGGGCATCATCAGCATCAGCCGGCTTCTGTGTAAACCTGGGCCACCAGAGGCCGCGCAGCATCAGCATCAGCCGGCCTCTGTGTA
>CAJNJA010011908.1:6212-39340 GCA_905231915.1 Symbiodinium necroappetens | reverse complement strand
ACCTCGACCTTCCATCTACCCTCTAAAGACCCTAAACACCCGTAATTTGGGACCATATACCCGCATTTGAGGGTACTTGGAGGGTGCCTAAACCCTAAACCCGAAACCCTAAACCCTAAACCCCTAACCCTGAAACCCTAAACCCCTGAACCCCTAAACCCTAAACCCTGAAGCCGGATCCCCTGAGGCTCGAAGAGCACCCGGACCCCTAGCCCCTGAAGTCCAGAGGAGTACGACTTGGCCCCTGTTTTTCGCCAAGTCTCGCTTCCGTCATAAGCCATACCAGCCCCTAGCCTGCCGAAGAGGGTTTAGGGTTTAGGGGTTTTAGTGGTTTAGGGGTTTAGGGTTTAGGGGTCAGGGTTTAGGGAAAAGGGTTGGGAATGGCTCTGGGGTGCTTGCAGGCCATGGGAGTCAGGTCTTAGTAGCTAGGTTTTGGGCTTCATCAGCTTCTAAGGCTTTTTGGGGATTCAGAATGTAAGGCTTCAGGAATGTAGGGCTAAGGGCTTTAAGGGATTGAGGGCTTCAGGCTTGAGGAATTGTACGGTCCTGAGCTCTGCTGGTTTGAAGTTTGGGCTCAAGCTTCCGTTCTGCTCCGGAACGTCAGCTTGATATGCAGGCGCAGTTGGCTACGTAGAGGACTCGAAACTTTAAGCCTTATACACAGCCCTGAGTCCTAAACTCAAAACCCTAAACCAAGCTTTGTAATGTAGCGCGGTTGGGTTGCAAACCGCGCAAAGTGCCGGGAAACCTCTTCCCTTAGCTTAGCCCGAAACCTTATCCCCTAAACCCTAGACCATAATTTCCCCACATCCACAACCTTGAGACCACCCGAAACTTTCTCCCCTAAACCCTAGACCAATTTTCCCCAAATCCACAACCTTAAGACCACCCGGGCCCGAAACCTTCTCCCCTACACCCTAAACCTTAGCAACCTTAAGGCCAAAGCCTATGTTCAAGGGCTCGGGAGCGAGAGCCGGTGGGACTTAGGAGCATGGCCTTGGGAATCGTAAAGTCTAGGGTTTCCTAGGATATGTTTTTTTTTTGGCTGTTGGGGGGGATTAGGGTTTAGGGTTTGGGCTTTAGGTTTTTGAATTTGGGTTTGGATTGGGGTTTTAATTAAAGCTTTGCACAGAAAGACATGCAAGCGAAGACACTCCGCAACGACATAGCCTCTGGTAAATCCTAGGAGTCAAGAACCCTAAGCCCCTTACCCTCAGAGGACTCCTTTTTTTAAGGCTTTTGGGCCGAAAGAAACCATTATATACGGCTTTTAGGCTATTTTGATGCTAAGGGTAAGCCCCTGCCACACCCCGAATGACACAAGCTCAAACTCTCCCAAACACTACAACCCTGAAGCCCAGACTAGCGCATCAAGCCTAGACGCCACGAGTCCCAATTTCAGAGATTGGTAGGACACCCATGTTTAAAAGAAACTACAGGTGGGGAGTTTAGGGTATATAGGGCTGCTATAAGGCTTCTATAAGGTATATAGACCTTCTATAAGGCTCCTGTAACGGTAACTACCCACCTGGAAATGTCCTAGATAGACATGTAATTAGTACCAAAACCACGAACCCTCAAACGCCAATCTCCAAGCCCTTTATCCAAAACCTTACACCCTTGCAGCTGCACCCTGGGCCGAAACCCTAAACCCCACACCGCAAACCATAAACCCTACACCCCTAAAGCCCTAAACCCTAACCCCTAAACCCCTAAACCCTAAACCTCTGAACCCTAACCCCTAAACCCCTAAACCCCTAAAGCCCTAACCCTAAACGCTAAACCCCAGACCCCTAAACCCCTAAACTCTACATAAACCCCTAAAGCCCCCCAAAACGCTACGTACCCCCCTGGCCTGGTTGGTGGCTTGTCGGCATCAGAGCCTGTGAGATCTTCCCAAGACCTTCCAGACACCTGAACAGTTGGGGTTAGGGGTTTAGGGTTTAGGGTTTAGGGCTTTGGGTTTAGGGATTTTTTTGGGGGGTTAATCAGGGTTTAGGGTTTAGGGCTTTGGGTTTAGGGTTTAGGGCTTTGGGTTTAGGGATTTTTTTTGGGGGGGTTAATTAGGGTTTAGGGTTTAGGGTTTGGGGTTTAGGGTTTAGGGACTTCATTCTTGAGGCGTGGGAGAAAGTTTGTTTAAGATTCATTGCTTTATTTAAGCTAAAGGGTTTAGGGTTCAGAGTGTAGGGTTGTTTAGGATTTAAGGAAAGGGTTTTCAGGGCTTGGGGCCTGAACCCGTATCCCCAAACCCAGGCTTAAACTCTACACCCGAATCCCCACACCGCGATAGCCTTGAGATGCGGCGAAGTAATGAGAGTAGCTTGGGTTTGGGAATATATATCGAAATTCAACACGGAAGCTGTGATGAAGATGCCCTCCGGGTTGCATTGCACCTCTTGAGGTTTAACGCCTTCAGGTGCTTTAATACTTCGGAGCATCAGCAATCAGCCTGCAAGCCGGAACACCACTCCGCAACCTCTCTAGATCCCTGCAGGAAAAGCAGGACCAAGGCGCCGAGAAGGCGAACATGTCATCTTTGGTCAGGGAGCTGTTGCAGCCTCGGTCTCCACATTGGACTATTGGGGGTTCCAAGACTCCCATGCGCACATGTATATGGGTAGTGCTCTAAGTTTGGGTCCCCTTTAGGGTCCCTTTTACAAGGGTGCCGTACTATATTGGGGACCCAAAAAGGGACCCTGTCTTCGAGAACTGCCCATAGGTGCCCGATATCTTGAAAGCCTGGACGTGCAAATGGACATGGATCTGCTTACAACAACAACCTAAGGGTCCAAGTAGTCCTGATTCATGGTATTTGGTACCCATAAAGGCCCCAAAGTCCTTACATAATGAGTACTTGTACCCTTAGGGACAGCTTATATACAAGCAGTTCGAAGGAAAAAGTACACCTTATGCTCTGTCGTCGAGCGCTGCGCGCTGACGGCAGTCGGGGCAGCCTCCTGAAGCCTCGAACTCAAGATCTGAATCGCTCCAGAACCCACCCCGAGGCCCAAACCCTATAGAAAACATAACATAAGCTGAACGTAACAAAGGGGAGGGCCCTCCACCAAAGAAAAAATGCAAAGCTTAGACTCTGCCGAGCTGACCCGAAGCCACCACAAAGCCAGAATCTAAAGCTGCGACATGCAATCATCAAGGATCCCCTCTTCACGACATGAACTGACCCCCACTTCACGACATGAACTGATCGAGCTTGAAGGGTAGAACTAGGCAGACAAAATCAAAACAAGCAGTTTTGCTTCTTCTGAAATGGGTTCCAAGGCTTGCATTTTGAGTCGACAAGCCCCATATCGAACCTGAAAACCCCCAAAACCGATATCCAAACACTGAAAGCCCCAAACAGAGCCTGAAGCCTTGGAAGTTTGGCTCCATCACGCTTTCGGTAGCCCTGGTCGTGACCAGACATCCCCAAACCTTCAGCCAAGAACCCCCGGAGCTCCAAAAAAAAACGAACAATGAGAAAGACTGTTGATGATATAAATCCTGCATTGCCTTAAGGACACTAAACTATGGGAATTATGGTATATTCCTGATTATGGGCAGGATTTATATCATCAACCGTAGTGACCAGATTTCAAGTCGCCGACCCCCAACCCTAATTAATACTGGAAGTACTTTAGCTTAGACACATTAATGATGAAGAACCTTGTGGGTTTATGGCCGAAATGAAAAGTAACATCCCAAAACCCTTTACGCCTTAAGCCCACAATCTCGTCAGCGAAGTGATGTATGCAGGAAGTGGGGCAGTCTTCGCCCCCTCCGAAGGTAAAGATCTTCTTCACCGAAGACCTTTGGGAGATTTTTCTCTGGTGGTCGGGCTTCGCGTTGAGAGGTCTAGGCTTAAAAGTTTGGGTCCAAAAGCTTATAGGGGTTGAGAGGTTGAGGGCTTAGGGTTAAGGGCTTGTTGGATTTATAGGATTTAATTATAGGGTTTAGGGCTTATAGGGTTTATAGGGTTTATAAGGCTTATAGGGTTTATAGGGTGTAGGGCTGAGGGTTGGGGATGCTTAAACAATCAGACTGGGGGAAACTCATGTGGTGAGAACGGAGGCGGCGGCAGTACAAACCCTAAATCCCAAACCCCATAAACCATAAGCCCTATAAACCCTATAAACCCGCCTAAACCCTAAGGGTCCACAGGTCCTAGACGCACTCCTGGCCCTTCGAGCGGCAGAGGAGTCTAGAGCCTTGCTGCTGACAAGGCTTCGGTGTTGTAGTATTCACTACTATACGGGAGTTTCCGAAAATACAGGGTACCTTATAGGGGGGTCCTTATAATCCGAATCCTACTGAAGAAGGGTGCTATATTTGGATCCCTTTTTTCGGGAACCCCCGTAAGAAATCAGGCCGGATAAATACAGGTGCTTCCTTGACGGTTCTTACCACAAAGCTTTCCGATTTCACCCCAAACGAAGGGCAAACACAGAGATCTTTGAGAGCCCCGCGCGTAGACCGCGCTCATCCTCGGCTGGATCAGATTTTTTGGTGTTGCAAGGCTCTTGGGTGTAAGGATTCCTCTCATGGGGGTCCCTTGTCAGAGCTCCTTGAAGGGTTTATTACGGTAGGTTTAGGGCTTTAGACAGGGGTATGTTAGTATACGACGCTGATGAGGCCCGTATACTCACAAGGCCGAGGTTCCATTGCCTCGATGATGGAGCACCGACGTCGGTGAACTGCCTGCAGTGCCAAAAGCCGGCGAGTTGTCGGGGTTAAGTTTCGGGTTCGGATGCTTAGGCCGACCAATCTCATCTATGAGCCGCATATGGACTGACTTGCTTTTGTTGCTCGCTTAGCTCCTTTCCTCTTATGCACAAGTCTGCATTTAGGGAAATGCAGACGGACAAACAGAAGGACATGGAGCCAACTGCGACAAACCCCAGCTTTGGATTCCGAATCCTACGCCGGAAACTGCATGGACCTCCATTCTGCATCGTTTGCTGCGACCAGCCACCTTTCAGCAATTCGGGCTTCAAAACTTGCAGTAGTTCGGGGATCATGCTGTAATCCGGAATTAGGTCGTCTCCGGTTTAGCCGTGAGGTTCAGGGTTCATGCATATGCTTGAGTAACAAGAAGAAAAAAGAATCAGACAAAAAGAAAGCAAAAGCCATAGAAACACACGAGGTTTGGCGTGTTGGCTTTCTGCTGGACATCTCAGTGCTTGGGGGGAAGATGAATTCTGGTTGTTGAGTTGCATCCGCCACTGCCCCAATCTACAAACATCCCACGGGCCCTGAACAAATTAAATGCCAAAAGGCTAGCAACACTTATAAGGGCCTACGATGCCCTACGTGACGACCGCATGCAGGACGCTGTCCATGCCCCCACTCATGATGTGGATGCCCCTGTGGCACTCGAGAAGCAGGTCGCTGTAAGAGCTTTGAGCTCCAAGATAGGAAAATATGTGGGTAATTCGCTAAAGTAGGGTCCCTTTTTGGGTCGCAAATATAGTACGGAACCCCTATAAGAAGGACCCTAAAAGGGACCCCAATGTAGAGAACTACCCACATGCGGTCATTGGGCATGATGTTGCTGAAAAAGAGCGCTAACAGTCATTTCCTGATCGTCGTCATCACCATCTCCAGCATTCCGCACCCATGACTGCTGTCAATCAGAGATATAAGTGATATAAAGCATCGGTGAATATTGCCATAAGATTGCAATACCCGTTGAAGTCAAGCTACGCCTACGTATTCTGCGTGCTAAACAGGCCAACACTTACCCTTATAAGGCTCTAAGGACTTACATTTTAAGGCTTTCGGGCCAAAAGACCATACTATATAAGGCTTTTGGGCTATGCTGAGCCTTAGGGTTAGACGTCGGCTTGAACATCCGGTTTTTCTATGCAGTCGAAGGCGAGGCAGTAGACAGAGCCGCCTTGACCCTTCGCCTACAAACACTGGCTTGTGGGCTTACCCTAAGGGTCCAAGTAGTCCTTATCTAAGGACTTTGGCGGCGTTTATGGGCACAAAAAAACCATAAGTAAGGACTACTTGGACCCTTAGGGTTAGTGTTTAGGGAACATCTGGTAGCCTCAATCGTGCTGTTCTTCTTGCAACTGTTGTTCAAGTTGTTGATTGTGAGGCACTATGAACAAAAGGAACCTTCCACTAGCATCAGCCTTAGCTTAGCTAAATCGTCCTCACCCTAAGATCCCGAAGGCCATGTACTTACCCTAAGTCCAGGCCCTTCAGCCCCGACTCAAACCACGAACACAAAAAGCTTGGAGCCCCGGCAGGGGCAGGTAAAGTAACACTGTTGACCGCTGCATTGCCCGGGAGTGGGTCGTACCCAAAACTCCGGCAACTTTTCTCTGATCGACTTGAGCTATGGGCTGAAAGTTCATTGCGAAAGGTACCATCGTGATGCTGCTTGGCTTCGTGCTTTCGGAAGCACCCACATACGAAAAATGAGCTGACTTCTGCTCTGAATAATTCATGTCATGCCATGGTACCTCGGTCCCTTGGATCCCAAAAAAGCAGCAGCAGGGTGAAGAAATGCTTGCGAATCTCGCCTGTTTCAGCTTTGATCATGGTCTCAACCGGGCAGAGCTAGACCTCCTTATATACCCCGTAGGTCCCATCTCTACTCCGGCGCGATGCCCACGGATAGTTCGGCTCCAGCCTACATACCCTGCTCGCATCCCCACAACAGTCCATAGGCTTCGAACAATCATGCACTAGCAGAAGCCGGGCTCGTTGCGATCCATTCCCGTGCCTTCAGGCCGAGTTCAACACCTGAGCTTCCAAAACTAGGGCTGCAAGGGTTCGTGGCTCAGGATGCAAAAGCTGCAGTTTGTAGCACTTAGCTCTGTGCTTTGCGTTGAGGGCTGCAGGATCAGTCAGGATGTGTTGTTGAAGGTTCCGGCTTGAAGATCTATCTGCACCTAAACCCTAAACCCCCAAACCCCTAAACCCCTAAACCCCTAAACGCCTAAACCCCTAAACCCCTAAACCCCCAAACCCCTATATAAACCTAAACCCCTAAACTTTAAACCCCTAAACCCCTAAACTTTAAGCCCCAGGGTTTAGAGCTTCCAAGGCTCGGGGCCTCACTGGTTCCCGGTCTCGCAGGATGACAAAGCATCCGATTTTAGGAGGTTTAGGGTTTAGGGTTTTGTTGATGAAAGGCCTCCACTTTGTGCAGAGCTGGGTCGCACTGTGTATGTGCAGCTGTAACATATGCCATTTTGGCTACAGGCAACGGCTACGAAAGGGCCTTGAGTCAACTGTAAAGAACCTAGAAACCAGTGACCATTTGTACAACCCGAGGTCACAGACTAGGATGACTCAGACATGCCGAGAAGTGTACGTGCTGTGTTAAAAAGTTAGTGATTGCCCCGCGCGCTCTCAATGGAAGCATAAGACGTGGGACGGAATCTAGCTGGTGTGGAAACTGGCTATTTGTAGGTTATGAGCGCCCAAACCGGAGAGACCACTGGGCAGCTGCCGAATGGTACAGGAGTCAGCAGAGCTCTGGATCATAGTTCGGCGGCGGTTGGGGCTGAAGTGGAGCCCTCTTCAGAGAATGTGGTGGATGGCCAGCAGCAACAGACGAGAGACGTGGGGTCCGAGAGGGATATGCGTCCAGAGTTGCAAGCAACGGCTCGCACGGATGCTCCTTCGCAGTCAGAGACCACAGCCGAGCATGCGCAGGCGAGGCTAGAAGAAGCTTCGACGACGCTGGATTTGGGTGGGCGATCTGGTGCAGAGCAACGAGGATCTGGTGAGAGGCCGGGAGCTGTGCAAAGCGGCTATCTAACACCAAGGGCAGGACCCTTGGAGATGGATGGTGAAGTTGGGAAATCTGCTCAACGGAGGGACGGGCCTTACCTCTGCAGAGCTGGCCCCTAGCCCGTACCCTGGAGCGTCACCGCTTTACTCGACGCCTCCGGGGGGCGCAACTTTTAGACTGAGGTCACCGGCGAAGGCTCGGCCGATACCAGCAGCTCCGACTCCTCCCTCATCGTCAAGTCTCCCAGCAGAAGCTATACAGGCTGAAGTACAGCGTCAACTGCAAGGTGTAATGGTGCAGCTGAAGCAGTATGGAGATCGCAATGAGCAATTGCAGTGTGAACTTGATGATGCGAGGAGACAGTTGCGTGAGTTGCGGCGTGATGAGTATATGCAAGAGGCTGGTGGTGCAGTACCACGAGGATTGCTAGGTGATCTTGCTACAGCTCCATTAGATCCTGGGCTACTTCCCGGCTTTCCAGAATCCCAAGGAGATGCTATGGGCAATATAGTACAGCCTAAGGTACCGCAGGGTCCATGTCTACGACAGGAAGATTATAGCCGGGGAAGAGAAGCAGATGTACGTCCTAGCGTTCCACGAGCCTCAGATGTAAATATCGGGAGAGAAGAGTCCTATGGCCCTCAAGGTATTCATCACTCTTCCCCTCCTGAGCTTGAGCCAAAGGCTGCGATGGATCAGGGAGCACCTGGACTCCTACGGTCGGTGGTGGGGCACCAAGCCTCGCAGCCAGACGCCTCCACAGGTTCGGGAATCAAGGGAGAACTCTGGGTCTTCTGCTTTGGAGGTGATTACCAAGGCCATGCAACAACTCCAAGAATTACAGGCCCAGGCACTATCAAAGAGCTCTATGTCGACTGCATCCACCGAGCTCATCAAGCCAGGCTCGTCCTCACTCACGGCTTTGGCAAGTCTATCAGGAGGTTGTGAAGCTGCACTCGCGTTTCAAGATTGGATGGAAGTATCTTCATCTACACTGTCTGATGTGAGTGAACAGAGTGGCGTATGGTGGGCAGCAGTTGTGGGAACAGTTACCAATACATATGAGCGTTGGTTGCAAGCAACTCCACTGGAAAGGCTGGGTATAAGTCCAGAAGGCCATGATGTATTAGTTACAGGCAAGTGGGCACGACTCAACGCGCGTGTGGCATCCATACGGTTGTCTGCAATGAGCTCAGAGCTACGTGCAGAGATGGTGGCACAGAGGTTATCGCAAAATTCAGTCAGAATGGTCTATAGGCTTCATACCCTTTATCAGCCAGGTGGGTCAGCAGAGCGATCAGATGTACTACGGCGTTTACAGAATCCCAAGGAGAACCTCAGCAGCGATTCTCTGGATGAGGTGCTGAGAACTATTCGGGCGTGGCCGAGGTGGTTAGCAAGATGCCAGGCAGTGAACATGAGCCGGCCCGTGGGCTGATGACCTTGACTGATTGCCACATCAACCGATCACCCGATGCGGCGTTCCGAACGTCAATGGTTCGCACTTCCCTGCGGCTGGATGGACAGCCCTCCCTGGAGAATGTGAGAAGTTACCAGCGGCATTTGCAAGCTGAGCTTGAAACGCTATTGTCGAGTACTACGGCATCATCGACGGCTACGACACCAAAGATTAAGGCTGTCGATGGTACTTTGCAGCCAAAGGCACGAGATGCTGGAAGGTCGAGTAGCGAGCTTTGCAAGTATTTCGCAAAGGCATCCGGTTGTAAGCGGGGCGAGAAGTGCAATTACAGTCATAGCATGAGTGGGATGGAGAAAGAACTCCGTGCGAAGAAGTGTCTTAGATGTGGTGCTGAAAGCCACCGCCAGAAAGACTGTCAGGTTGGAAGAGCACAGCCCAAAGGTGGGGCTAAGGAGCAAGCTGGCAGCAAGGCATCATCCCCAGGAGGAGCGGCAGTGGTCCCAACCGCGGTGGCTACAATCGGGACCTCCAATGCGGGGACTCTCCAGTCCGAGCCAATCCATGGCACCCCATGGACCATGGAGTCGCTGATTCAAGCTGCTCAACAGGTGGTTCAAAACCAGGCGGCCGAAGAGTCTCGGGAGGGTTCGCCTGAGAAAACAAAGGCGGAAGTTCGTGTACTGAAGCTGAGAGATATCCATGTATGTTCACAGCGTGAGGCTACAACTGCATTGCTGGACAGCGGTGCTACACACAGTCTCCGAGCTGCAAGCAATCCGGAAGAATGGCAGGCTGCAGAGGAGGTGGCAGTGCAGTTGGCGGGCAACCACCAGTTGAGTATGAGGATAACAACTTCAGGCACGTTATTAATGCCATACAGAGATCCCGAAAAAGTACATCCCGGCTCCGCTACCAAGGCTCAAACAATCGTACAGCTTATAGAAACACTGGGCTACACCATGATTTGAGGACCAAACGAGTGCTTCCTGGTTTCCCAAGATGGTCAGCGTCTTCCTCTTCAAGTACATGGCGGCTGTCCTCAAATGCAGGAGATTGATGCCCTGGCACTGATAGCAAGATTGGAGGATCGCAAAGCTCCGAAATGAAACGCTAACGACAAGAGATAAAGTTCGACTATCTGTTGTTGCAATGGAGAAGCATTGGAACCACTATTTGTATGACTATGTTGTCCGAGGCAACGATGATGATGGCTGGCGAGCTGTTCGTGATGCACCTTTCTTCGAGGATTTGCCGGGAGAATGCCTAGCTGGTATGATACCTACCGGGAGTTTGGACAATGGCTGGGACATTATGAAAAGGAATGGTTTTCTGACCCGTGCGCAGAAACGCAAGCTCTTGAACTCCAAGCGGTGGATCGTCCACTTGTTCGCAGGTGACATTGGACATTGGGAAATTATGCGCCTTGATCAGGGCGAAACCTCAGTGTTGGAGTTGGATCTGGCGCGGTGCACGGGCCATAGCCTGTGTCGGGAGGAAACCTGGAGCATGGTTCTTTGGGCAGCAAAGCACGGAAAGGTTGATGTTGTAATGGGAGGTCCACCAGGGCGAGTACAGCAGCTGTGCAAAGGTGAGGATAGAGACCCAAAGAGCTTGAAGTTGGTTGCAAGGATGCTTTGGTTGTTTGCGGTGGCTCAAGTGGGACGTGAAGTTCATGGGGTGGGAATCAATCGAGACCGTGATGTTGGTTTCATGCTGGAGTATCCAGAAGGCCTACCCACAGAGGAGCGGCTGGCACGAGAGCGGGAAGTTCTCGAGGCAGAAGAGCGATCGAGGATGCCCGTGGAGCGACCTGTTGTTGCTGGCTGGGATGCAGCAAGACGCTTCTGGGAGGAGGTGCAGCGACCAAGGTGGGAAGCCCGCGTAGGGGTGAATACAACCAATGGTCGGGTTTGCTTCTGGGACACCAGAATGTGGAAGCTGTTTCAGAGGGAAATGCAGATGCGGACCATTTCCTTCGATCAAGGGGCGATGGGAGGAAGTTCCAAGAACAGCACTACTCTTGGGACAAATATCAATGCTCTTATGTCCCTTAAGATTGATGGCGTTCGAGTTGATGAAGGGGATTCACTACCTGAGCGTGGAGACAAGGACTATGTGTGGACACCTGGGTTGGTTCGTGCAATAACGGTAGCGCTGAACTTCTGGAGCAGAGAGGCTAAGTGTCCACCACGGTTGTTTGCTATGAGTCCTACTCAATGGCGAGCACACGTAAATGGAAGCCATGCAGAATACAGAAAGGACTGCGCGACTTGTGTTATGTCAAGAGGGGTGGGACGACAGCATCGACGTGTACACCATCCTGAAGCGTATGTGCTCACTTCAGACGTCGCTGGACCATTGTCTCCTGGGCTGGATGCAACTTCGAAGGGCAGCATGGGCAAGAACCTAAAGTATATGTTGGTGGCCAAGTATATGGTACCCAGGGAGTTTATTACGGACTATTCCGGTGCAGCACCTGAGAATGATGGGGTGGTACCAAGGGAAAAAGAGGAAGTGGAGCCCACCGGGTGTGATGACAAGTTGGATGAGCTGTTCGGCTTGGACCAGGAGGAGGGTGAGATTGCCAAGGAGCTGACGGTCCCAGTCGAGATTGAGGCCACACCTGAGGGGATTAGTTCCGATGATCATCCGGATCAACTGGATGAAGACCTACAGGAGTATTATCCTTCCGAGGAGGAGACCGAGGAGGTTGTACAGGAGGAAGAAGATGATGATCACAAGCCCGATCCGGCTATGTGGCATGGAGATTGTGAGCCTCCTTCACTGACCTACCTTACGTTTGCGGTAGCACTACAAAACAACCAAGCAGGGACGGTACGCCGGGCGTTGCAGGATATCCTGTTGTACCTTCAACATCACGGACTACCAGTGTATCGATTCCACGCTGATAAGGGCGAGTTCTATAACCACATGCTCCGAAACTGGTTGAGGGATCAGGGGGTGCTCGCCACGTGGTCAGAGCCCGGCATCCCGCAAAGCAACGGACACGCGGAATCAACCGTGCGGTGGGTGAAAGACAGAACGAGGACGCTCCTCAGAAGTGCTTCGCTTCCCCTTCGGCTATGGCCAGTTGCAGCCGCAATGGCAGCAGCAGAGCAGCGAGCCAAAGTATTGAGGTGGAAAACAAGTCTGGCTGCACCGTTCGGATCTCCGGTCTACCTGAAGAAGAAGGCCTTCGACAAGTACGGGCCACTACGTCGGGAGATGGGGCTGGAAAGTAAATGGCTAAAAGGAGTGTACGTGGGATTGAGCACTATAGTTCATCATGGCCATCTTGTATACGTTCCAGAAAGTGGGGATGAAAGAGAAAGGTTTTTGCACACGCTCTATGTTCGGGCAAACCTGGTGGAGCCAGGTAATCCAGATGTGGAAGTGGTTGTGGATCAGTTACCGAAGCCGAGAAGAAAGATTACATCCAAGACCCCACTGGAGGAGATCGAGTTGAGAGCTGTAAAGCGAGTCCCGGTGGATGTTCAGGAGCTGGCTACCACAGCGGTTCAAGAGGTGCTGGACAACTGGGATGGGACAAGGGCAGTTCAAATTGTCAATGATTTGGCAACAGCTGGTTTCTTCGAGGAGCGGAAGTTTGGTGTGTTTCGGCATGGTGGAACAGTTGGGTGGCTATGTGGCATTGTGGAGTATCCTGCAGTGGCACGGTTGTTGGTGCAGTTGATATTGGAATCTGTACCGGACGCAGTGTTTACGTCAATTTATGTTTCTCACAACGCAGCCCGTTCTATGCACAAGGACAATAACAACGATCCTCACACTCTCAATTACGTTCTACCAGTACGTTGCCCAGAACAAGGTGGTGAGCTGTGGGTGGAACTTCAATCGGGAGATGTTCTACATGGACAAATCGAGAGGAGAGATACCTCCAAGGGCACAATATATGGTCAGATGTATCCGTTGTGCACAGGGGAGAGTTTCTCGTTTGGACCTCGACGCTTTCATGAAGTGGCTGAGTGGAAAGGAGATCGTACAGTCGTGATTGCGTACACCCCTGACTGTCTTGGGAAACTTATTAACCAGCAGGACTTGGAAAGTCTTCACGATCATGGGTTCCCGATCCCGCGATCTCAGTTACCAGAATTCCATGGAGGCAACCCAGTGAAAAGAGAACATCCTCAACTACAAGCACTGGACGCTAAGGCGTCGGATGAGGAGGAGTCTGATGCAGCTCAGTGGGAGATGTATTTGGATCTGGAGCCAGGAATGGTTAAGGTTACAGATGCTCATCAAGGCGAAGTTCATGAGCCAATGGTCAGCAAGGCGGAGCTGAGCTTCACAAGGGGCATTGAAGAGATCCTGAGTGGTCTCACTGGTCCACTAGACGTCACCTACAATGTGAGTCCAGATGAGGTGATGAGAGATCTAGAAAAATGGCGTCCAGCGATCCTATACTAAAAGAGGTCAAAGGGATTGAGGAGGCGATCACCAAGCTTCATCATGGAACAGAGCTTCGGCAACAGTGGATATCTACTCCAGGTGTGCAGCGACTGCCGATGAAATTCGTGTTTACAGTCAAACCCAATGACCGAGCCGACCTCTCGGATGCAAGTACATGGTACAAAAGAAAAGCACGGCTAGTGATATGTGGGAACCTGGCGACAAACGATGGGTCGCAGGTTTACGCTGAGACCGCACCGGCCGAGGCGGTACGGATGGCACTGACGCTCTCGAGTCGCAATGGTTGGTGTGTTGCCATTCTCGATGTGGTCGCTGCGTTCCTTCGCACCCCACTTGGAAGGTCACCTCGCGACCCTATAGTTATTGCCCAGCCTCCTCGACTACTTGAAGTTTTAGGACTTACACAGAAGCTGGAGCTCTGGGGACTCATCAGGGCACTGTATGGGTTGAGGGAAGCGCCAATGTTGTGGGGCCGGTTCCGCGACGATATGCTTCGAGACCTACATCTACCAGGAAGACTTCAGTGGAAGCAAGGTTCGACGATTACCTCCTGGTGGACGATTCGTGATGAGCAAGGAGCGGTACAAGCAATAGTGGTGGTGTATGTGGATGATTTTATGCTATGTGGACCAAAGGAGAGGGTGCAAATGCTGGGTGGGCTGATAAAGCAGATGTGGGATACGTCAGAGCTCACATTTCTGGGACCAGGGAGCTCAATCCGGTTTTTAGGCATGGAGCTCCAGAGGACTACAGAGACGGCAAAGGAAATTCACGTATACCAGCATGGGTATATTACAGAGCTTCTGAGAGCACACAATGTGGGTCCTAATCAGTTGGACAAGATTCCCATCACAAAGGACCTGGCAGCAATTCCCGAAGAGAACACACTGGCCGATGCACAAGTTGTCCGGTGTGCGCAGCAAGTGACAGGAGAAGTTCTCTGGGTCGCCCAGAGAACGCGACCTGACCTGTCATTCACGACGTCGGTGATGGCATCTTTGTGTACCAGAAGCCCGGAACAAGTTCTTGCTATCGGGGCTAAGGTATTGGGCTATCTGCAACGTACGATCGATTACGGACTGGTTGTTGCGTGGGAAGACAAAAAGACCTGGTCATGTTTTGTGATGCGGCGTTTGCGCCGCAAGGCGCAAGATCGCAGAGTGGATGGTTGGTGACTTTCGGAGGGGTACCGATATCATGGCGCAGCTCGCGCCAAAGCATGATTACTTTGAGTACAGCAGAATCAGAATTGCTAGCTATGCTGGATGGGGCAGTGGCCACAAAAGGAATAGAGGCCATTTTGGCCGACGTGGGAGAACAGGTTCGGACCAGAACAATTGCCTCTGATAGTATGGCAGCGCTCAGCATTTCGTCGGGATCAAGCTCATGGAGGACACGTCACTTGCGTATTAAGGCAGGGTGGCTACAAGAGCAACTGTCCCATGGACTATATGAAGCTGTTCATTGTCCCGGTGAGCGGCAACCAGCAGACCTACTGACGAAGGCCCTCAGTGCAGCGCGCATTGAGGATTCACTGAGGTGGTGGGGTATTGGAAGGCCGGGACCAGCGACAACAGCTACAAAGGCAGCGACGATGAAGGTTTCTGCTAGAGCAATGGTGGCAGTGCTGTGCTGCATTCTTATGGTGTCAGTAAAGGCTGCTGACCAAGAAGATCGGTCATCCTCTATGGGGAGAGCAATTCCGCTGGACTATGACATGGCGGGGATATGTATGATCCTTCTCATGGTCTTGGGTGCAACGATGATATGGGAGGGACTCAGATGGCTGTTAATCGAGGCAGTGAATGAGTGGACACCTGGTTCCAGGCAAAGAAAGCTTCGGAGACTTCGCAGGTTACAGCAGGCTACAACCGAAGCTATTGAGCGCGAACTGGAAAGGATGCAGCAAAGTACAGAGAATGCCCAGCAAGAACGGACGACCACTCCTACCGAAAGGAGGACATCCACAGTGATGCGGAGTACCTCCGAGTCAAGCTCGAGGGCAAGGAGGCGCATGGCTACAGAGGACAGTGATGGACATGTGAGAAGGGAGCAAGCAAGATTTAGAACTCCTAGCCCACGTTCTACAACAACCGCGATACAGATGCCTACTACCTGGTCCCCAGATACAGCTGAACCACCAGGAGAAGTTCAGCGAGTGGCCCAGGACATGTGCATGCTGATGACGTGCGAGGCTCTACGAGAGGGTTTGAGAACGGAGGGATTGCCCCTTTCGGGACTAAAAGAAGACCAAGCTAGGAGATTGGGCTGCAGAATCAGTGAGCTTGTGGACGCAGCCTACGGCCCAACGGTCAAACAAATGAGATACGTCCTATGGTTATGGCGTCACAAAGATCTTCAAGGTCGTCATCTACTCAAGTATTGCGAGGTGAACGATCGAGGGAGAATTTCAGCTCTCATACACTCGTGGAAGGGCCTATAGATGACAGGTCTAACTTTAACAAGCGACCTGAGGAGGAGTGTTGAAAGGCCTCCACTTTGTGCAGAGCTGGGTCGCACTGTGTATGTGCAGCTGTAACATATGCCATTTTGGCTACAGGCAACGGCTACGAAAGGGCCTTGAGTCAACTGTAAAGAACCTAGAAACCAGTGACCATTTGTACAACCCGAGGTCACAGACTAGGATGACTCAGACATGCCGAGAAGTGTACGTGCTGTGTTAAAAAGTTAGTGATTGCCCCGCGCGCTCTCAATGGAAGCATAAGACGTGGGACGGAATCTAGCTGGTGTGGAAGCTGGCTATTTGTAGGTTTAGGGTTTGGGTTTTTTTGTTTAGGGTTTAGGGTTTAGGGATCCGATTTTAGGAGGTTTAGGGTTGCTACGTCTTTGGAGCTACCTACAGTCTCCATTGTAGTTCCTTTTTTGGTTATTTTATATTACGGAACCTAAAAGGTAAACCCAAGAAGGAACTGCAATGGAGACTATAGGTAGGGTTTAGTTTCGGGCTTTTGAGAATTGGAAGAAGCCTAATTAGCCTGGGAAAACCTTCCGCGCGTCCAGGGACATGATAACGAGGTCGGAGCTTTAACATGCACTGAACTGCGCGGCGGAGTAGTAGTCCTTCCGATAGTGTCTGAGCTGTTCGATGTAGGGAGGTAGTGGCTCAGGCGCAGGCACCCTAATGTCAACCACGAAGATACCAATATCAGCTTCTGGGATTTGCCTCCGTGTCGGCTTCTTTCACCACAGCCCCGAGACTGGAACACTGAAACTCCAAAACTTCAATAGACCCGGGAGCTTCAACCCCGAAGGACCAAAGCCTACAGTAGAACCCCTAAACCATAAAAAAAAAAAAAAACCTCACAGTATACAAGCCCATGTAGAACATCCCCTGAGCCCTTAACCCAAATGGCATTTCAGGATTTGCATTTCTGGGCAGGAGCTCAGAAGCTTCTTGGTTTGGGCTCCTCTTCGGAAGCCTCTTGCGCAGCTCTTTCAAAGTCTTTGGGTTTAAGAGCGGTAGCGGGGCTTCAAGGAATTAGGGTTTCGGCTTCACGGTTCGTTTAGGGTCCGCGCACAGATGAAATGGATATCCCCAGCTGCCCTATTGCCTATGAACCCAAAAGCCTAAACCCTAAACCTCCAAACCCTGAGCTTCAACCACTAAGCCCTAAACCTCAAAACCCTGTATAAACCCTAAAAGCCCCGAGCCCTAGAAACCCGAAGCCCTATACACCCGAAAAAACCGATAAACACCTAAACCCCAAACTCCTAACCCCTATAAACCCCCCAAATAACCCCTTTTTTAAGGACTTATATAAAGACTTCATAATAAGGAACCCCGAAAAAAGTAGGTTCTTTAGGGTCCAGGTATAATCCTCAACTCCAGCAGCAGAATCTCACTGAGGCCGCGTCCCGCCAGCTTCTTCATGCCTGCCGGGGCACGAAGGCCGCGATGGGTTTATGAAACTCGGGCTTTGGCATCTAGTAAGGCTTAGAATTTAGGGTTTAGGGTTTTCAGGGTTTAGAGTTTAGGGGTTTAAGGGTTAAGGGTTTAGGGTTTAGGGGTTTCAGGGTTTAGGGGTTTCAGGGTTCAGAGTTTAGATTAGGAATTGAAGGGCCTGGGCTTGGGATTTACATCGGGCTGTAGCATTTATAGCGTTTATTGGCGGATTTAGGGTTCGGGGCTGAGGGTTGGGAACGTGGGGAGTCGGTCCATCGCATCGTGGCGCAGGGTTTAGCTCTAGACCTCGGTATGTCGTGAACTGGCTAGCGTGAATTAGCTTGGATTGCGTATATGCTGGCTCACTATGGAAATGATCTGGTGGCCGACCTGGTTTCGGGCAAACTTTGAACGCCCAGAGACGTGAAATAGTTTGGGGCTTAGATTAAACCCACCTGGCCCCCTATGGGGCTTAGCTTAGGCAAACACCAGCTTGACAAGTGCATTCCCAGCAGTGCCTTCTGCAAGCTCACCCACGGTGATCTCGCCAGGCTCACGAAGCCTCGCCACACACGCCCTAGCCCCGCAACCCCGAAATTCCAAAACTCTATGTCTATTTTCAATTAGGCTAACCGACGAACCCAAAAGTTGTCGCAATGTGGAGAGACCGCTCCTTTTGGTTCGCAAAACAAAGGAAGCTCTGAAGCTCCTGAAGACTCGAGTTTCGGAGCTTCGATGATGCAATGATGCTCTTGAGGACTCGAGCTTCCGCGCTTCGCTGATGGTCTGATCTGAGGGCTCGAGCTTCAGAGCTTCCGATGGTAATGGAGGCTTATGAAAGTCAGGTACTGCACCAACCTGCAGACGCAAAACTGTAGATGCCAAGGAATTACTATCCTTACGGTCGGCGCTTGCGTGACAACCTCGTCTCCCGAGGTGGGAAGTGGGATGCGGGAGGGACAACGAAACAAGTTGGGCTATGCATTAGATGACAATACTTGGAGAGAAAAGGAAGTGGTTGAAGATTTGGTCGGGAAAAGCCGGCTTAGGCGGCAATTGGGAACTAATGGACATGGAATGTAGGACTGGTGCATGTGAGTATGAAGATGGACGGAGCTAGGCGACAAGGGACAGAAGGCAAGGGTTGCTTGAAGGTTTCCCTCCCACTTAGAAAGGACGAAGGCCGCGTTGCAGGGTACCTCCGAGAGCACAACAGCCTACAGCTTCAAGCGTTGGAAGCCAATGAACACCGAGCTCAGTCACTTGCCAGACTGAGGCGTTCACAATCTCAACATTTCATGAAAGGGTTAAGCGTGGGTATTGCACACATCACTCGAAAAGAGCACGCAAGTTAGAAGGCCATACATGCGGCCATTCAGGTTCAATCGCCTCACTCCCGCCTTATCTGTTCAATTCACTCCTCACTCCCCATCTGCAGATGTACCAGCCAGCAAAGAAGCAATCAAACCCGCAAGACAGAAGATCGCTTGAATGATGACTTGGCAGCAAAGTGCCGTCTTGAAGTGGCATTCCCGGCTTCTGGGCAACCAGTTTCCCACAGAAGATTTGCATCGACAACCACCAGAATGTCCAGTTATCACGATGCTCCAAATCGTATGACGGTCGCATGAGCTGCTACACCGAAAGGAGCGCTACAAGCGACTTGATGCCATGCTGTGGTACGGAAGTTACGTTACGTTTTTTCATGACAGCTATATGCTGCATTGAGCCCGTCGGCATCCGATAACGCCCCTCCTTCACGCAGTTACTTTGTAGTCGAGGGGTCGGGCGTTGGACATTGCAGGAGCACTCTTGGGGACTCTGGGCACTGCAGGGCTACTGAGGAGGCACTGTTGTACGATAGATGCGCTGGTGTGGAAAAAATGGACCTCAACATCTAACAACCCCACATCCAGTGTTGGGAATGGCTTGGTAAGGAATTCATGCGCACTGGCGGTTACAATCTTCATGTTGTCAGACTCGGATTCGGCCACGTTTTGATGTGAAATGGCCCTACGGCAGAGACAACAGCCTGATGAACGCCGCAGTGGTATGCACAACGGCCCTCAACACCAAACCTGCAAAACCCGGTCTCCTGAACTCGACAACACCCTCACAGCCCTGATCCGTGTGATTCGTGGATCTCTGTGGGCCGTACACATAGGAAGCGGTGGTGGAGCCAGGCCCCAAAATGATCCTTAGCACTTGTTTGCTGTGCTTTTGGCGTGGCTTCTGTTTTAAGTTTTAGGTGTTTAGGGTTCAGGGTGTTGGCTGGGAGTTGCTGTAGGAGGGTTGAGGCTGTCGAGCTTGTGGTGAGCAGTGCGGGTTTTAAGTTCAGGACATTAGGCCCTAGACCCTAAACCCCTGAACCCCCGAACCCCTAAACCCCTGAACCCCTAAACCCCTAAACCCCTGAACCCCTAAACCCCTATAAACCCTTAGGCTTCCGGCTTGAGGGATGGTTGACTCTCCAGCAGATTAAGGCTTCTTGGCGTCAAAAACGGCAAGCAGCGAAGCCAGGCCGCGGAGTTTTTTTCTGGGCTCCCTGCGAGCCATCCTCCTCGACGCCCACACCGTCGACGAGAAAGCTGTACCTGACACTATTTAGGGTTTCGAGGTTTAGGGTTTAGGGTATAGGGTTTAGGGTTTTGCTATATTCAATCCGTGCGGTTTCGGGTTTAAGGTTGCAGATCAATGATCTGGATTCGCGTGTGTCCAGAGAACCAAAATCCCTCACAAGCTGGAAGAAGAGCTCGAACCTTCAGCTGAAGCTCTCGGCACAAACCAATAATGTAGGGGCCTTAATAATTAGCATAGGGTTTTGGGGTTCCTGATCATTTCTAGTATAATATACCCCAAACCCTATTCTAATCATTGAGGCCCCTACATTAGCTTTGTTTCGTGAAGAGCCCAAACCCAGACCAGCAGCCCGTGATCCGAACACCCGTAGAACCCCAAACCCAGCCCTCCGGCCCCGCTCCGAGCGCCAAGCCTTGAAACCGAGTCCTTTAGGGCCCCAAGGCTAGCCCTAATAAGCCGCAAGCTATCTAAATCCGAACCCCTACTTAAGTCCCAAACCATCTCTACTGTCGTGCTTGGAATGCGCTGACTAACGAGGGTTCGGATGATAGGCAGGGCATGGCAGGGCTATAGATTCGGATGATGTGCGCAATCCTGGGGGTCAGCCCCTGAACCCTTAAGCCAAACCTCCAAGCACCAACTGTACTTAGCAACTATACATACTTGGGCTACGGCTAAGGATAAACACGTAAATCCTTGAAGTTCATGCTTCGGGGTGCATACTTGAAAGATATATCTTAAGCTAATTAGCCCTAACACAACTGCTGCAGTCAAAACGCTCGGCATATTCTCGAAGTTCCATGGGCAGGCCGATGCGCACCGCATCGCCCACCACACCCGAAGCCTCGAGTTCAGGTATGGTATCGGGACTGGGGTTCCTGGCTTACATA
Organism: Symbiodinium necroappetens; assembly: GCA_905231915.1. NCBI lineage: Eukaryota > Dinophyceae > Suessiales > Symbiodiniaceae > Symbiodinium > Symbiodinium necroappetens. Next base: position 18,365 of record CAJNJA010011908.1, on the reverse strand, counting down.
GGGTTTAGGGATTTAGGGATTTAGGGTTGAGGGATTTCAGGGTTTCAGGGCTTATGGTGTTTAGGGTTTACGCCGCATGGGGTTGAAGGTCGAGTCTAGTAGCTTAGGATGAGGTTAGGGCTGAGGCGATTGATGTTGTAGTGGGGCAAGGCAGACCGCCCGATTCCCTACAGTAGATATAGCCGGATCCTTGTTTAAGGAAAGAGCAACACCAACATCTCGGCCAAAACTCCGAGCCAAACCCCCCCAAAGCCGACCCCCCTAAGTAGTTCCTCTTTGGGATTACCTTATAGGATTCTAAATATAAACCATAAAAAAGGAACTACTTGGGGGCCTATTGGCAATTAACCTCCCACACTCCAGCATTCCAACTCCAAGCGGTGAGTTTCTTATGATGGGTTTGGGAGAGCATCGCCTGCGACCAGCACTTCAAGCAAGTTGGGGCTTGGGGATTCAAGGGTTTAGGGGCTACGGTGCAGAGGTTTTCGGAATACTTAGGCCACTGCTCCTCTACTGCTTGGGCTTAGGGATTAGGTTTTAGAAGATTCAGCAAATCTGAACGACAAGGCTTTGTGCTGCTTCGGGTCGCTCAATGGGCGGAAAGAAGGAAGGCCCAGGGCCTAGAGCCAAGTCTACCAGCGATGTAGGGCAAACCCTAAAGCAGAACCCTATCTGACGACCAAAAGGGTATAGTCCTCTGAATTTGGGTCCGTTTTGGGCCACCAAAATCGTACGATTAGCCATCTCACGACCAACAAACCAACGAAGTGTCCAAGAGGCATCTGGCACCGGTCTCGCAAAAGCGCCCCATCTCTGGTAGACCTCTCCAAGCATTGCCAAGCACCCTCTGCCTAGCCCACAAGCCCACTCTTCAGGACCCTGAGGCCCCCCGGGCGTTCCATTGCACATTTTACTCGGTTTTGGGTCAGGGTTCAGGGTTTAGGTTTTAGGGTCTAGGGTTAAGGATTAAGGGTTTAGGGTTTGGGGGGGATTCCCTAAACACAAACCCAGAGGGGTGCCTGTCAAGGATTTGGGCTGGTTATCCTAGAGGACTCTCGGAATGCAGAGCATGGGCTCCTTCTTTAAAAGGCTTAGAGGCCTTTTCAAGGGGATATCATGGGATATCCATGTGTCTTGAGAACCTATCTTCCGGCTGCTCTGGGTCTGTCTTAATCCGGAAGGAAGCCTTCGACCTACAGGCTTCTACGGCTTTCTGCACATGAGTAGTTCTCTAAATTAGGACCCTTTTATAGGATCCTTTTTATAAGGGTGCCGTACTATACTGGGGACTTAAAAAAGGGACCCTCATTTAGAGAACTACCCACATGAGCCGAGCCCAACAAGATCTGCAACGACCACGAGACCACTTCTGCCTAGGACTCCCTGACACTCAGGAAACCGAAGCATCTCCTGTGGGCAGTTTTCTAAGTTAGGGAACCTTTTGGGGTCCTTTTCTTAAGAAGGGTGCCATATTATATTGATGATTTAAAAGGGGACCTACTTTAGAAAACCACCCCTATGTTGGCATCTAGCCTAAGCAACCACGACAACCCTGAAGCCTTAACAACAAAATGCTTAAACACCAGCACCCCGACCCTTAGGAACCCTTGTGGAGTCCTTCAAGAAACCCTTAGAATCAATCTCTGAAGCGCCAATGCCCGAGCGACCTAGAGACCTTGCAAGCTTTCCAAGAGAGATCCCTGAAGTAACTTTAATGCAGGGGCGGTAATGATTAGAATACTCTTTTTGGGGGGGGTATACTCTACTACAATTATACCAGGGACCCCCGCCCCCCCCAACATAGTATAGGTAATTATTAAGGCCCCTGTATTACACCCTTCACAGAAGGCTTGCAGACCTCTTGAAGAAACCCTACCCCTAAACAAAAATAACAAAACAAGTAACCCTAACCCTTAGGGAGCCGAAGTGCTCTTGTCGCGCCTGACCGGTCTTCGTGTTCCGCGTCTCCATCTGCGAGACCTGCTTTTGGATGTGAGGCTGTAAAGTTAAGGGTAGTTTAAGGTAAGGGGCCGTTTAAGAATCGGATTTGGGGGTTGGTATACATGTATGTGTATGTGTGCATAGCTGTATGCATGTATACAAACATGAATAACTAAGGGTGAGTAAAGAAATAAACAAATGAACAGGTATTTAGTTAACTAATTAGCAAAATAATGCGCATGCATGCATACATACATATGCATGCATGTACATCTGTATACATATATGTGACATATATTGAGAGAGAGCGAGAGAGAGAGAGAGAGAGAGAGAGAGAGAGAGAGAGAGGAAAAAAAAGAGAAGCACACGAGGTTTATGGGGTTTAGGACCTTTGGCTATTTTTGCGTGCCGGGTATCGTGAGGCGCAGTACAGAAGCAACTTCGGACTCGGCTTGGGGGGATACTATATAGTGGTATGAAGGAGTCCTCAAGAGTGTAGCCTTCCTGGAATTTCGGCCCCCCTCACTATTCTTCTTGATATTACCATTATTACTATTAGTATTACTATTGTTATTCATTATTATTAGTATTTTTATTATTGTTATTATTAGTATTGTTTTTATTGCTAGTACTATTTGTAATATCATGATGAATTTATACTTTAAACTATTTTAACGGCAACCAGCTCCGGGTGGGCTTTTCCGTCTTGAGGCCTAAACACCCTGGACGTTGAATGGCCATTGCCACGCAAACTGCAAGCCGCACGAAAAACACCGCGATTTAATCCTACGTGAAAAGGCATCAACAGCAACACACACGAACCATCTCCACCCCCCATTCCCTGAAACCAAGCACAAAACTCACTGCAACACAAACATCAGAACGCCGTTATTAAAAACACCAAACCCTAAATCCTAGACCCCAAACCGAAAGCTCCGTGCCCACCTGCTTGGTGCGAAAGCATTCCAAGATCTGGTCCCAGTGCTTTCCTACGGCCTTCCAGGACAGCTTGGGGTTGTATATAGGGTTTAGGGTTTAGGGGTTATGGGTTTAGGGTTAAGGGTCAGGGTTCTAGGGTGTAGGCTGTATATCGAGCTCTCGGGCTCTAGGGAGTAATGTTTAGGGTGTAGGGCTCTGGTTTAGGATAGAAGATAGGCTTTAGAGCTTAAGGTCTTGAGCTTAGGGTTGAGGGTTTAGAGCTTTGGGTTGATGGAGAAGTAAGCCTACAGACAAGAAGATCCGGATCGGGTCATCGGGCGGCACAGAGACTGGCTTAGCAGTTGTTGTGGGTGTTGGGCTTGAAATGGGAGCTTCCGAAAACAAGGGGTACCTTACTCTGGGGTCCTTATAATAAGGAACAGGATCCTACTAGTTCGGGTACTATATTAGGGTCCCCTATTTATTTTCGGAAACCCCCAAACAGCCCTGCCGCATAGACGTTGACCTAAAGCCCAAAACGTTCGAGCCGAAACCCTCAACTACAGACCCCGAAACCCTAAGCCTTAAAACCTTAAACCCAATTGAGATGTGCAAGGCCGGACAGGGCTCTGGGCGAGAGCTTTTTAAGGGCCGAGGGCGTTGGGCTTAAGGGTGCTTCAGTATCTTCGGGTTTGGGGGTGCAGGGTTGAGCGTCTTTTGGGTATGGCTGTTGGATTTAGCGCGGCAAGGCTTCAACATGAGCCCTAAACCCTAAACCCTACACCTTAAACCCCAAACCCAAAACCCTAAACCCTAAAACCCTAAACCCTAAACTGGAGCTTCGGAGGCTCTCAATGCACCTGGGCATCGCTTGGGGCTCATGAACCCTATGGTAAAACCCAAAAAAGTGGGCTTCTACTGTAAGCCTTAGCCCTTAACCCTGGGTTCTTGACGGGCTCATTTGCATCATCTCATACCCTTCAAGGAAGCCTAAAAGGAACCCTTAAAGAAACCCTAGCAGGAACCCTTTAAAGGAACAAGGCCTTGAGGGAAGCACTAGCTGGCTTACTTGGAGCCTCGCGCTTCCCTACCGCGCAAGCCTCAAGACTTCGAGACAGATGTGCAGATCATGGCAGGGGACTGCAAGGGATGATATCTACTTGGTGGTAAACCCTGGGGCTACTCGTGAAAACCCTCATAAACAACAAAGCCATACAGTGGGACATCTAAATATTCAAACCTCAAACCCTGAACCCTGGAAGTGTAAACCCAAAACAAACCTGGACCCTGAACCCTAAACCCTGAATCCAAAACCCTAAACTCTAGACCCTATAAACCCCAAACTCTAGACCCAAAACCCCAAATTCTACACCCTAAACCCTAAACTCTACACCCTAAACCCTAAACTCTAGACCCTAAGCCCTAAACCCTAAGCCCTGAGCCCCTGAACTCCAAGCCCTGAACCCTGCCAGCCCGAAGATTCTCAAGGCTTTTAGCCTTGAGCTCGGCTTCCAACTCTGCGTCGTCGGTAGCGGCCCTACCTGCCAACGGGTCTTGGCTTTTGGGGTTTAGGGTTTAGGGTTTAGAGGGTTTAGAGGGTTTAGAGGGTGTAGAGGGTTTAGGGGGTGTAGAGGGTTTAGAGGGTTTAGAGGGTTTAGAGGTTTTAGAGGGTTTAGAGTGAGGGTTTATAGGATTTTTGGGGCTTTGGCTGCTGGTGGGGTGTGGGCTTTGGGTTCACGGCTTAGGGTTTATTGAGTTTACGGTCTATTGAGTTTCTTGGCTTTTGAATTTTTGCTACTAGGGTTGCCGTATTCAAGGGTCCTATTGTTTGGATTTCGGCGTACATGTTTTTGTGCCTACATGATCAAAACAGGGTTCTCGGGACGTCTTCTACATACGCGCCAGGTACATCCATATAGAGACCCAGCAAGAAACCCCTCAACCCTCAAGCCCTAAGAAACCCTAAGCCCTAAACCCCCAAAACCCTAAAGCCTAACCCCTAAACCCTAAACCCCGAAACCCTAAACATCTCAGCAAGTTAGTGAAACTCTGACTGCTGAGGCTCCTGGATTCGCCCCTCAACCGTCTAGCCAGACTCCAGCTCCCGCTCTTCCGCAACCTGTTAAGGAATTGAATTTAGGTAGAATTAATTAGCCTATCATTTGTCATTTGATATAGACATAGATATGGATCCCTGATATGGTAGAGTTGAAATTCACTTAAAATCCTTAGCAAGAGCCCAGGAAGGCTGTGGGCCCGGTAGAGGCGGGCGCACTTCATGCAAGGGCTCCGGGGGGTTCAGGGCCGAGTTGACGGGGGCGGGCCCGACTCCGGGGCTCAGGAACAAGCCTGAATGCTTATGGGCAGCTTTCCAAGAAGGGCCCCTCTGGAGATTTAGGTTCCCCCAAAAGAAGGACGGACCCTAAACAGGGATCCTAGTTGAACTACCCATATCCTTACTCTGCCTGAATCTGCAACCCTGATTCGTACTTCGGTAGCCTTCCAGGATATGCTCCACGCAGATGGGGCGGATCGGTAAGCTGGTCCAGTGACTGTCTTCCACTCTGTTCTTGAGGTTCCTGGGCTTCGACTTCGGATGAACATGATAAAAAAAAACGAACCCAAGGTCTCAAGGGCTGAATACTGTAGGGCCTTTAGGGCCTTCAGGGTTTAGGGAGTTTAGGGTTTTACGCTTGTAAGTGTTCCTTTTAACTCAACGACATGTGTTTAAGCTAAGCTAGTCGGTGTAGGATCAACTCTGGCATGGTTTGGCGCTCAGAGTTTTGATATCTTTGGCAGGCTATCCCCCTCGACACACGTGTAAGAACACCTGGGAGCACAAGCGCCCACACAGCACTGTGGGGGTGATGGTCCGTTGGCTGAGGTTTTGCGAAGACCTGTTTACCAAGAGCTGCAAGTTTGCACCCCACCTAGACTCCCCTAAACCCTAAACCCTAGACCCTAAACCCAAACCCTCTAAGACCGTCTAGACCCGATAAACGCTCTTGTCTCTGTGGATCTCTGCCTCGTGAAGACCAACTCTGGTGCTAAATTACAAGGCGGGCTCAGACGTACGCAGCACGGTCATTCTATGAAGCGTACCAGTGAAGAGGATCCTAAACCCTACACCCCTTAACCGTATATACCCTAAACCCTAAACCCCTAAAGCCCTAAACCCTAAAACCCTATCCCTAAACCCTAGAGCCTTATAAACCCATAAACCCCTAAACCCTAAAAATACCCTAACCCAAATAGCTCTCGGCCTTTTCCCCATTTGAAATCACCGAGGATCAGGTCTCCAGCCAGGATCACGGTCTTCCCCCTTTGGCGCTGAAGCTCCATGGCGCGGCGGAGCGCCTGTTGGGTGCAGCCGCGCTGTAGACATGTTGTCTAGAGCTTAGAGGGTTTGGGGGGTTTAGGGGGTTTAGGGTTTAGGGCTTAGTTTAGGGTTTAGGGTTTGGGGGGTTTAGTTTAGGGTTTAGGGTAGTTTTGGGGTGTGATTCTACTGTATACGCATTTCGGTCCTTGAAGATTTTCCGCGACTTTGCAGCCGTCGATGAGCAATGACCCCTGATAGAGAACCCACCTCCTGCAAGTGCCTTAATATTGGGATCTCTACTTACTATAATCCTTATTACGTTAAGGTGGCTGACGAACCAGGAGTCTCCAGAGGTTACATAAGAGGTCAGGGTTGGCTTGGCAAGGGTGTCAGCAAAACGTAGCAGAGACAACACCCAAATCCGCAAGGCTGGCCATGCTTAACATCCTTCTCGCTCCAAACCGTGTAGTGTAGGCTCTAGTTGGACCCTAACCCTCGAACCCTGAAATCCTAAATCAACTTTTGAGCCCTACAGCCAAAGTCTTCGTTGTTTCGTTGTATGCACAGCTGGAGTCTCACGAGCCAACAATCAAACGCCGGCTCTTGGGGATTGAGGGGGGGTAGGGTTATAAGGTTTCGGGACGAGGCTAATTAATAGAGTTGGATCAGCTAGGGGTAAAGGTTTGGATTTAAGTTGTGTGCTGTAAGGGAGGTTATTAAGGGTCGCGAGGACCGGGAAGTCCGAGATGCTAAACCGTATAGCTGCAAATCTTGGGATTTATGGCTTGGGAGACTTCAGTAGGAAGGCAGAGAACTCAAGCCCGAACCGGTAAAATCCCTCCTCAGCCCTATGCACCCAAATAGAAACCCTAACACGATACATTCCTGCAGCCCCCAACAGCGCAACGCAGAAACAATCTGAGAGAGTACTTTATTGCAGGCACCTCTTCCTGCTTGAAAAAGGAGCCAGAAGGGGCCCAGGGGCCGAACAACAAGTCAGAAGCCCTAAACTTAAACCCTACACCCCGACACCCGAACATGCTGATAGACCCTGACGAATCTTAGACCCTTAGTCTTCCCTTAGAAACCTTAAGAAGCCCTTTGCTTAATCTCTCAAGGCCCTTATAAGCCTACACGGCGATCCCGAGCCGGCCTCAAGCCAACGCATCTTGAAGGGAAGGCGCGGACCTACCCAACTTCAAAATACCCTGCCGTGGTAGAGTCATCTCATATTATCCCAGTCTGGTGACATCGTCTGCGTCGAAAGCATTGCTATTTTGGCTGGTTTGTATATACGAACCATCTTGTTCCCACTGCGACTGCTGCCCCATTACCACTGAGCTCCATCCTGTACCACTACTCACTACTGTTTCAGATTCATTTATTGCCCTCAAATCACTGATTGTAGGAGTCGTTACCCTGACCGCACATGCTAAACTTACCGAGCTGCAAAACACAAAGCCAAAATACTAGCAAGACTACCTTCCCCTTCGGATTTGACACTCTAGTCTTCAAACTTAATAACTGCATGGACCCTTGATATCTCACAACATCCATCCTAAACGTAAACACCCGAGAGGTTGCTGGCCTCCCGAGGAATTCGGCACATAGACGTTGAAGACCTTGGCTTTGAGATACCACTGTGGCTCGGGCTTCATGGCCGAAAGATCCAATACAGAAACCCCATTTTGTACAACGTGCTTAACTACTTGGGACGTTATGGCAAAGAAAGAGCACCGACACGCAGTTTGGGCATTGGGCTGTGGGATTATGGGAAAAGACAAACTTCGAAGCAATCTACACCGTTCTGGCTGGTGTCTCACGTTCCCTTTGCGACTCCTCGTTATGATTCGGTACCCGACTTCCCTCCTACCTTTTCTATTCGACTTTGTCGGGATAACTGAAGGTTGACTTTTTTTTGCAAAATCGGGCCATACTCACCTTTCCCAGTCGTGTAACCGCTTAACAGCTACACATTTACTGTCTGGCCATGGCGAGCGCCGCAGCGTGAACTGCAAATGTGAAGACACACAAGCCTTGCAAAGTAAGGCAAAATACCGCATATCAAATCACCACTGTCCCAAAAAGCCGAGAACCCCCTCGTTCGGATTCGATTTACAGCTGTACCACCGGGATCATGATCGCACCATTTAAAATGATGCGACAACATAAAGACTGCACAGTACGTCAAACTTTCAAACAAGGACCCCGATGCTGCAGCATTCTGGGATGATGGGCTGATGGGCTCAAGGCGCAAATGTTGCCCTGTCGTGCAGATGACATAAATGCCAAAATGTGCAAAAATTAACACCACGCTTTGGGCCAAGGATGTCGAGTTACAAGCTGCTCGGACGTTGTGACTGGTAGCTGCACGCAGATGCTACAAAACTGCGAAAATGCAGAAGTTACATTATGCATGAAGCACACGCAGGCATGGACATAGTCGTCCTCTCTTCGCCCTGCTTCCCATACCCCTAAGGCCTGCCTCGCCACCTTACACGAAGAGACCTGACATGTACCGCCAATTACAAAAGCGAGGCGACAAGCCCAGAGTCCTGAAGTCGACATTTTTCGAAGCTTGGCTCAGCCACACAGTGTGGGTGAATGACATGCTTTCCGCAACAGGTTTGCGACCACATTCCAGTCTCTTGATGCATAGGCCGTTAGACACAAAACTTGATTCAGGCCTCTCAGACGCCCGCCATCAATGAGAGCTCCAATTCGTTTAGGGCTTGGGCTTCGGAGTTACTTATGGGTTTATACGGCTTTTGATTTATGGGGTTTTGTTGTAAGGCCTCCTAAGCCCAATCTGCCTGTCACAAGGAGCATTGTAAGGTCCTCTTGAGAAGCCCCACTGATGTTTTTCCCCAGACTTGCGGGGCCTCAGGGTTTAGGGTTTAGGGCTTAGGGTTCAGGCTTTAGGGTTTAGGGCGGCCGAACATGGCTGAAGACAGGGAACCCTGTCATGACGTCGACCAATAAAGGGTGGAGGGATTTACTCACCAAGCGTCAATTATACAGCTCCGTGTAACAGTCCGTGTAGACCCCGGATTCAAAGACCCCGCTCTTTAACTTAACTCCTATAAAAGAACTCCTGTTTCAAGGCAGAAGGATGTATTCATAAAGCATCGAATGTATAGCTTCTGATGTGCCTGCCAAGCCTGGAACTGGCCCGAGCAACCTGATCCCCTCAGTCGCTGCAACGCACAAGGAATATACAGAGGTTTAGGGTTTGCAGGGTTTAGGGTTTAGGGATTTAGGGGTTTAGGGGTTTAGGGTTGCGGGATCACCTTACACGTATAGGCTCCTATACTTCGAAGTTCTGTGCGTGTCGTAGACGGTTCAAGGTTTAGGGCTGGGGGCATGATTCATAGCCCCCCACCCCCCGGCTCTTTATGGAAACCGCCTGAAGCCCCCAAAGCTCAAATTGCATCCTGTAGACTTGACAACACTACCCATAGGCCCCGAAGTAGTTAGTTCCTTTTTGGGATTACCTTATAGGATTCTAAATATAAACCATAAAAAGGAACTACTTGGGGGCCTATGGGTAATTAGCTGTTTCAGTTCGACGAGGATCAGCTTTCTTGGATCTGTGTTGACTGATTTTCTGGCTTCCTGGTTCCCACTGTCACTTCCTAGTTCCTCAATCCCGGATCCTTGTTCCTAAGCCCATGCAGATCCTATAATTATCCTACATCCTCATCCTGGAATCGAACATCCAAAGTCATAAATCCGTTTCTGGGAGCACCTGGAACTTTCAGAGAAGCCTCTGTCGGTGGCTAGGACTTCCATGGGGGGTTTAGGGTTTAGGGTTAGCCCTCGACCCTGATTTCCGGCACAACAGTCCATGTAGGAAAATGCTGCGAACCAGCCTCTGCTGGACAGGGAAAGGTGTTCACACCCTACATAACTTTCAACCAACAAAACTCAACAGCTTTGGGTCGCTACCCATAGGCCCCTAAGTAGTTCCCTTCTATGGTTCATATCTAGATTCCTATAAGGTAATCCCGAAAAGGGAACTACCTAGGGGCCTATGGGTAAGCTTCCATGTGGAGAGGATTGAAAACTCCGTGTTCACAGCCACTGTAGGGCTCAGGGTGCCAACAGCGCAAGGATTCCATTGGCCTGCTGTCGGGGGGCGACAAATGTGCCATGGTCGGTGAGCAGGCACCGACCTACGCAAGCTGGAGGATACCTATAGGCCCCGAAGTAGTTCCTTTTGGGGATTACCTTTTATAGGATTCTAAATATAAACCACAAAAGGGAACTACTTAGGGGCCTATGGGTAAGGGCCTTGAAAATGGGAATGGGGCCTTGGGGTACATGATTAGGAGTTAGGATTAGGGGGACCCTTGGGGATCTAGACCCTCTCAACAAGGTCCCTTGTAAGAGAGCCATATGTAGGGTTAAGACCGGGTCCCCTTTTAGGGGTCTCCCTTGCTACTGAGGAATGATTACACCCCAAAATCGAAAAACAACCCCAAAGAATTAAATGCCAACTATTATATATGTTCGGGCCCACGTGTTGATTGTTGTGGTGGATGTGTCTTCACCCGAAGGGCCAACGAACCCAATTATCCGAAAATCCTTTGGTTCATCTAGGTTTGCACGTTGGTACAACACTCGCTTCGCCACATCCCAAGAGCTGCACTGACGAGATGTACTTCATACCGTTCGGTCCGAATCTTGGGCCGACAGCACGGAGCCCTCGAAGCCGCGGCAGTGCAGGCTCGAACAGACGCGTCGAAAAGGACAGTTGAACCCCACGTGGCGTTTGTGCATCTGAATCCTCGCCCTGCCAAGCTCTGAAAGCGTTAACTCCAGCAAATGAAACCCATATGCAGACCGCTGACAATTAGAGTAATCCTAGAGCAATGCCGTGGCGGCTTCCTACCCTTCCATACTGCTTAAGGTTTACGATAAGCCTGGTTTGGTTTAGGGTGTAAAGGAAGTACTTTAAGGCCTGTAGGCTGGAGGACCCGGGGCTGACTTACCATTTGGAGGTTGCAGGACCTTCCGGCCTGACTGAGATGTAACGAATATAGGGTCCTCAATCATTGGAATGGGATCGTGGGGTATATTATACTAGAACCATATTAGGGGTCGCACGGGTGTAGCTTACACATTTCGGAAGGCTCTATGCTGTATGCAAGTTCTCTTGCATGAGGAACACAGCGCCCTGAATTAAGCATCCAGATACTGAAGCCGGTTAGGGCTCGCAACCCCAAAACGCTAAGCCCGAGTCCCTAACTGAAAAGTTGCAACCAACCCATAACAGCTTTCCAAGACATCGACTTGGGGCCAACATGCGCGATCCCTACTCGTAGTCGGACATGAGCTTAACCCTAAGGGTCTATGTACCCAAATAGTATATACTTTGGCCAAACAGTACCTTTTTTAGGGACTACTTTTTGGCCAAAGTATATGCCATTTGGGTACATGGACCCTTAGGGTAAACTTCAGCTATAAGCCTGCCGAGGTCCTGGATCGTAACTCTTCTCTACTCCGCCCCTACTCTGTAGTATACTGTAGTACAATTGTTGTAAACAGTTTGCTGCTTATTCCTGAGCCCGAACCTTGAAATAATAAGCTTTCCAAGAAAGGTGTGGGTACTTGTGATGCCGTAGAGTGGGGAAGATCAGGTGCATACGGCCCAGTGGCGCACCAAGCCCAAATGCCTAAGTTCGACATCTAATCATGCAGTTTAGGGTTTAGGGTTTAGGGTTCGCAGGGTGCTAGGATAAACCTTGGTATTGCAACGAGGGGACAGGACAAGTAAGTAGGGCATGGGCAGCTTAGGGCCGGGGGTTGGGGATGGGGTTTAGGGTTCAGGGCTTAGGGTTTAGGGTTTAGGGTTTATTTCTGACTCCAGACCACACCTTCTGCATCGAGGTCTTCGCACTGGAGAGGAGCACATTCTGCCTGCGAGTCAGGGATAACTCCCTAAACCCTAGACTCTAAAACCCTAAAACCCT
>CAJNJA010011907.1:350-13405 GCA_905231915.1 Symbiodinium necroappetens | reverse complement strand
CACCTGTTCCTGTTCCTGCATGCCCGAGCTTGTCAAATTTCGTGCATTTACGATTTTCTTTTTTAGGATGAGTGGCGCCAGGAAGTCGCCGATGCCGTCGTGGATTGCAAAGCAGGTTGCCCGTCGTAGCTGGGAGGAGATCGAAGGCGGGGCCGCGACACCGACTGGATCTCGTGCAATTGCTCAAACATCCCTGGGCGAACGTATCTAGCAGGCGCTGGACGAGTCAGTTGCCTTTGTCCTTGCAGACAATACGCAAGTTTCGGAAGGACCAGTGGCAAGTGGCCAGTTGGATTCCGAACCGGCCCAAGCAGTGAAGCTAGAGACAGATGACCAGCAAGCGGTGCAGGATCTGCATGGTTTCACAAAACGCAGAAGACTCACACCAGTCGCAATGAAAACCAGCCGTGCCTTTGACAACATGTTCGAGTTGTCTGAAGCCACAGCTGGTGCATTGCCAGAAAAACCTCCATCAGCCTGGGCCGAGACAAAAGACCGTTTTGCAACACACAACTTATCTGCTTGGCTTCGTGAAAGAGCGCCAGCCCTGCAGCAGGTTTGACAGTTTACCGAACACGGCACGATTTACTGCGCAGTTTCGTATCCTAAGCCAGAGCACTTGGCGTTCCGACGATGCCGTGTTGAATGGCATCGCTCAAACTCTGCAGCAGTACAACCACTAGAGTTCTCACCGGAAGCTGTTGTAGGGTTGTAAGCTGTGGGCTTGGGTTTTTTGTGTGGTTTTGCTTAAAAGTCTGCGGTGTTTTCGCTTAAACCGTGCTTTATGCATGAAACTTGATACCGTCCGTCTTCTGTTTATCCTACTGCATGTACATCCTGTCCAGGGTGCCCTTCGAGATCCGCATGCCCGAATAATCCTGAAGCCCCTGCCAGCACGCCGTGCGGCTTCTGGAGAAGATCCGGAACCAATCCTTGCGACCACCGCCGAAGCAGTGCCCTGCAGGGTTTCTGTTGAGGGTTCGAGGTATCGGTTTGCGGTTTCGGCTCCTCGTGTGACCACTAGGGTTTCAGAGTCACTCTTCAGGGATGCAGACATGTGGGCGGTTCGAGGCTTCAGCTCGGAGGTTCGGGTTCACGCTTGATTCTAGGCCCACGTACCGGTCACAGTTACTTACAAATAAGGGGGCAAAGTCCAGCGTGCCGGCGCTCCAGTTCGAAGGCCCATCCGATGTGGCTTCGGGTTTGCAGGTTTATGGTTCAGGTTTTATGGTGTGAGCTTTTATGGGTTTGGGGTAGTCTCCAAGGCAACGTGCCGCTCAGCTCAATCCGTTTCAAGTTCTGGCAGGAGTGATTAAGGTTCCGTCTGCTGAACCCGCTACGACTCTAAACCACGCGGCAACCCTGAAGAAACCCTTACCCCAGGCCATATACACCCCAAGTCCCACATCCGAAAGTCTCCGGGGAGACTTCGCAAATGTCTTAAGAAAAACACTTTATAGGTAGCGACGCTTCAGGCTCGTGCATCGCTCGTTTTGAAAACTCCCCCATCCTGCTGGTAGAACCTTGAGCCCTGTTCTAAAGTTCGCAGGCTTCTAGAAACCTTCGACAGTGTCCGCAGTAGGGGTTGGAGTGAGGGGTTTACAGTAGAAAGACACAGGTATTCGGAGGAGCTGGCCCCGATGTGCCACAAGATGCTGAAGCCGCAGTCTGAAATCCCGACGGCTTGAGCACTTAGGTTTAAAGCTTAAAGTGTTGGAATGAACGTTGCTGCTGGATGGTTTGGAGTTTGCAAGTCTCAGTAGCTTTCCCCTGGGGTTCAGTGGTTAAGCTCCCCTTCTAGTTGTGTCACGACCTGAAGCCCGCAGGGGCAAGAAACTCCAAGTCGAAAAGTTTAGGATTTGACAAAGAGGCTCCTACAAGGGAGCTTAAGTTCAGTGCGAGGTATCTTGGGCCTGGGGTTATTTCGATTGAGGACTGGTCTTTTCTCAATGTCCTAAACTGAAGCAGGACCTTCAGGACATGGCAGCCTGCACCCCAAGTGCAGGTTCCTACCGGAATCGTTAGCATGACTAAGCTCTTTGCGTTTGCTTTTGATGGTTTCCATCATCGCACCTCTGGAAGTCTTGTGAACTTGTAGCTCAATTCCCTTAAAGCACCGGCGCAGCGCCACAAAATCATACGACGTCGTACAGACTCAAGCCCTAAATCTTCCAACCTGCAGGATTTGTTGACAAGCCTTACGCGCGTAGCGAGCTTCAACAGCACAAGACCCGCAACCTTGAACCCCAAACTCCCCAAGCCTGAAACCTTTGAACGGCACCCCCCCTCTTTTCTTCAAAGCAACCCTTCATAGCCTTCATGAAGAGACCCGATCTTCAAAGGGCCCCGATCGACCCGAGGCGGGAGCCGCAGAGCCGCGCCACGGCCGAGGAGCTCCTCCAAACGCCCTTCGTGCAAGCCAGGAGCCTCTTCGCCGGAGGGCCTTCGCCGGAGGGCCTTTCGGGTGTCGCGTCCTGCCTCGAGTCTTAATGGAAGCGTCGCTTTGTGTCTGAAGAGTTATCGGCCCCTTCTTGGTGATTCACGGTGCTGGGGGGCTTGATGAGGTTTTTTGGGTTTTAGGAAACGCGGTTTCAGGGTTTGGGGGGGGGGGGGGGGTGTTGGCTTGCTGTCTTAGGTGTTAGAGTGCAGGGTTTTGGATGTCGCTGTGCCTGTGCTCTTGAACTGATCTGCTGGCTTCGGGTATGTTGGTGGCACGGACCCCGAAGCCCTCCAGTGAGCCTCGGTTTCGGATGTCACTCCTTGGATCCCCTTTCTGAAAGCAGGATCGTGTCGCTGCTGGATGCGGAGCTGGATGATGCGGCAGCAGGTTCGATGGCCGGCTGTTGACCTCTGACTGCTCATAGGCTTGAGTAGAATACTTAGGTATCGGTGGCTGTCGGTGCTGTAGCCTGTCGTGGCTGAGGCTGCAACGTATGTTGGCTGTCCCGAGCCGTAAAGCATGAACCCCAAGTCCTCACATCCAAGCTTTACAGGCCAGACTCTTGAAACCCGCATGGAGTCACTGAGCCGCAGCTATTATGCGTCCCAGTATGACCTCTGCTTCAGAAGGTTCATGGCGAGTTACAGGTAGGTCTTTGCGACCTCAGGGCTTTAGAGTATGAGGTTCAAGAGCTTAATGGATGCGTATGTGGCTACCGGGAGGGTGAGCAGTGCCTTACCAGATCTTACACATAGTGACATGACCCGGCGTACAACAATGAATCACAGGTTGCCAAAGTAGGCACGGATTTGGATGGTAAGATTTGATCTCCCAGCCCACACCCAACCCCCAAGAAAGGCTTCTCATGATTTTGGCGACCCTGAGATGGAGCGTGGCTCATGGTGAAGATGGGCGGGCTTGAGCAGGGCTGGATGCCGTTCGCTCGGGTGGCAAAGCGACAAGAAACGCCGATGCTCCGCCGGGAGGAAGCCTCCGACATGGGAAACACGCCAGGTGTCGTCTGAGCTTGTTCAGCGAAACCCGAAGCACTAAACTCTGCTTCTGGTGAGGCGCTTTTCTGTGCAATGCACATCAATAAACGGCTTCTGAACGCTAACTCCTAAAGTCATGGACCCCAGCCGCCGAAAGTCCCTTTGCCGAAGGTGGCGCGGTCCCGGCTCAAGCTCTGTGCTGGAACTCGGCGGAGGATTCCGGCCCGAGGCGCGACAGCATGGTTTGGTCCAGGGGACTTGGGCTTTGGTGCTCCTGCGGGCAGTATCAGTTGCTATGCAACCTCCATGAAGCCTTGCAAAACCCTGTGCTTGGGCACTAAACACAATGTCCTGGTCCAAGCCTCGCAAGGGCTCAGATGAGCCGTAACAAAAAACCAAGCCCCAAAACCGCCGGACAGAAGCTCCACAGCCCATCAAGTCCAGATTCGTAGCCTGAGCTCCAAAATCCAGGGTTTCAGCCGCCGGCCGTCCTTCTTCCTTGTCCGAACATGTTCCTTTTGCAGAGTTATAAGGATGGGACTTATAGCTCCAGTTTCAAGCACGGTGCCGGGCTACGTTTTGTAGAAGTGGTGATCCCAGGCGGCAAGGCAAAAGCCGAACCTCTAAAACCCTGAAGCCTGGTGCAAAGCGCCAGCAGCGCTGAAGCCCTAAGATCTGACAAACGCTTCAAGCCTAGACCCAAAACCCATGGGAAGGCTTCAAAGGACTGAACTCCTGGGGACCCGAAACCCTAAACCGCCAAAGCCCCGTTACACCCCGTTGCGCCCCTTGAGCTTTCCACAGGTCCAAGGCCCTGGGCTGGCCAAGGCGCAAAGAGCGGCCACGGATCGAGGCTTTCTGTTGCAGGGGGGGGGGAGGTAGGCGAGGGGGGGTTCCTCTTTTTTGAAGGATGGTTCGGCCAATGGGGGCTTGAGTCCTCCTGGGCGATTTGGATTTTACGTGTCAGTACTTTTGGGGTTGAGAGTTTGAGCTTCGAGGTGTTGGGGTTGCGGGATTTCAGGGATTTGGGGGAGGAGCAAATATGGCATGGTTCGGAAATCAGGGTCCAAAGCGTCTCTAGTTGCAGGAAGTTTCCATTTAGGAGTCGGGGTTTTTCTTGGCAGATGCAGGATGCTAGGGTCTATGGTTCATGTTTGGCAGTGAGGGTCCAGAGTCTAGAGCTCAGGATTTAGGCTTCGGCATCTAAGGTTTGAGGTCTAGAAGATGGGAACAAGCATATTTGGGCATACCTACCACCAGCCAGGTGGGACCTAAGTATCGAATCAGAGTTAAGGTTAAAAGCTCTTAGGGAAGGGCGCTTGAGCCATTTCCTGCGTGACAGTAAAAGCCGGGGGAGAAACACAGACCAAGGTAAGGACGTAGTAGAGTTTCTGAAACCCCGAATGGAAAAAATCAATCACCAACCCCAAAAGCCCCAAACCCAGAACCCCACAGCTGCCCCAGAAGTTTCCGCTCTGCTAGTGTTCCTTGGGATGTATGCGTGGTATCAGGGGTGGCTACGTCTCCGCGGCTTGGGATGGGGGGGGGGGCGATGGGGCTCACAGCAGGCTGTCAAGAACGAAGCCCCAAACACCCCAAAAAGCCCCAAACCCTTCAAAACCCCAACACTGTTCGGCCGGTTCCCGCGTCGCGTCCTTCCGCTCAGCTTTTGGCTCTGAGCCCTGCAGTCTGGCAGGGCCTCTCAAGAGCCCCCTGAGCCCCAAAGGCCCTCTGGAAGCCCGAATCTCTAAACTCAGCTCCAAACCCTTTCAGGGCATTTGGGCAGTATAGGGTTTGGAGTTGGGCCGAAAGGCACTTCGGCCCCGAGAAACTGGCGTGCAGAATGCTTCTCGCGGCCTCAACTCTTGGAAAGCTTAGCTGTGGGGATTGCTGCAAGTGGCTGTGAACGGCGTGGGGCTTGAAGTTTAGGCTAGATAGGCTTCAGGGTAGTGCTTGCCTTGTAGACTTGTCTTGCTTGGCTTCTGGCCTCCTTGTACATAGCCTTTGAGCTGCGAGCCTTTCGAGCCTTTAAGCTCCATGGGACAATGCCGGGGCCCCAGCGGGTGGCCGTGGGGCCTCATGTCCGGGGTCTTTGTGAAAGCTTGCGAAGGGAATCCTCTGAGTTCATGGGTTCTGCAGAGGGAGGCATAGATTAAACCAGAAATCTGTAGAGGTCCACTGTCCGAAACCCCGACCTGAACTCTGCGCCTGAACTTCCTCAGGCCCGAACCCGAAGCCCAAGAGACTTCAACAAGAAGTGGAATCAAGGTGCCGAGTGTCGAACACGCAAACTCAGGCTTTGATCTGGCGCTCAACCCAAAACGATCCCTGAACACGGAAGCCCCAACACCGTCCACATCTTCGGACTCAGAATTTGGTGTTCGGGGCTTGGGGTTGGGCGTTTGTCGGGTTCAGGTTTTCGGGTGCGGCTCAGGGCAAAGTTCGAACCACACTGCGCACTCTCGAGTGTCACGGATGTGAAGCAAGACCGCCGCATATGGGTTGAGGGGTTCAAGGGGGGTTGGACACTTAGCGTTGAGGCTCCGGAAGCCTGCCAGAAAGAAGCTTTCACGGACGTGCCTCCAAGCATTCGCAAGTCTTCCGAGTGGGGGTTGGTTGCATGTCTGGGGCGGCACCCTTCGTCTCCGATTTCTGAGGTTGCCCAGGCGTTGGGCCAGGCAGGAGCAGAGCTTCGTGTTTTTAGGCTCGGGTTTCATGCGAAGCTCCGGGACTAGCAGATGCAAGCAGGACATCATGCATGTTGCACGTGCGAATGCTGGTACGGTTGAGGGCTAGAGCGAGGGAGAGAGCGAGAGAAAGAGAGCGAGAGAGTGTGTGTGTGTGTGTGCGCATGCGATATACGCGACAGCCTCCCTGCCAAATTCACATGTGAACAGCCAGTTCCCCATCATCAGCATCATCACCGTCATCACAAACTTCTGAAATGACCTGAAGCCTTGAGTCGAAACGGCCGCGATGGCCCGTCTTCTTGCCAGGATCAGAGCAGGAATGTAGGGCGGTGGCAGCCGAAGCTGTCGAAGACTCTCGGTCCCCAAACCCAAAGCCTAACCTCTCAAACCCGAAAGCTTTACGTCGAATGGTTCCGAAGTGGCTTCAGCGGTGACAGGCCGTATCTACGAGGCACTCCGCCCTCGGCTCGGAAGCGCAGCCTACCACTTCTTGTAGAGTTTCGGGCTTTGGGGCTTTGTCTGGTCTTGGGGGTGCTTTCTCTTGTTTCGATACTGCCTGCTTAGGGGTGGAGGAGTTTGGGGTCTGCTTCATCTCGAAGGCAGTTGGCACAGTGCAGAGAGGTTTTTGCACCAGAGGCTCAGGCTCGGGGTCAAAGCAGATCCGGGGCAGAGGGCCTGGAGTGTAGGTCAGACTTTTCACGGTAGACTTCGAGGTGCCCACGGTGCGGACCTGCAGAATGTCAAAGTCTGAGGTGCCGGAAACGTGTTCGATAGCCCAAGGTCTCCAAATCCCCAAACTCCAAACCCTGAACGAACCCTAAAGTCCTAATTAGTCTACGCAAAGCCCCTCAATCAAACCCCCCGTCAAAACAAAATCCAAAGCCAAAACAAGACCTTTTGAGGCCAGGCCACCCTGGCGCGGGCGGCAGGTCCCATGGACCTGAGCCCCTTGGGCGAGAAGTCATAGCCGTAGCAAATTAAGGGGGGCCTTCCTGAGGCCGACTATAAGGCTCCGAAGGGCAACGATGAGTTTTATTTTTGTTTTGAGGGTCGTCGCTCTGTAGGGGCGACTCTAAGGGTTTTGCTGCGGAGGCCACTACAAGCTTTCAGGCTTACTCGACGGGGTCTTGAATAGTAGCAGCAGGGTTCGGGGCTTAGGGATTTGCGGGGTTTAGGGGTTTGCGGGTTTAGGTGAGGTTGAGGCACAGCGCTGAAGCCGATACAGGTTCTTCCGTTTTTGCGGTGTGAACTTCAGAAGAAGCCGCAGAAGCACAGCCTCGTCGCACCCGAGGCGTTTTGCGACTCAACTTCGACCCATCCAGGCCGGCGAAGGAAGAGGGTTGCGTAGGGTGATATGGGGCATTGTATAGTATACAAAAACTATGCTATACCGGTACTATCGGGTATTGTAGTATTGTAGGGTTTCTTGCATCCCGAATTTCTTGTCGAGGCACTTCCGGCGCGTCTACCGCCTGGGCGCCCTTCTCGGGGAGGGCAGCTTCGGCTCGGTGCCGGGGCCCCGAGCCTTTAGGGTTTGGAGTTTAGGGTTTATGAGGGTTCTAGAGTTTGGGGGAGGGGTTTAGGGCCACTCCACGGGGGCGCCTGGCCTTGGGGTTCCATTCGGGGACTCTGTAAGGGTTCTTTCCGGGCTCCACAGAAGGCTGGTGGGTGGGTTTGTGGTGTTTAGAAAGTGTTGTCTGGTTTTGCTTGGATATCTCCGGTGCTGTTGGCTGAGCACCTTGAAGGTTTATCAGGCGGTTCAGGCAAATTTTGGGCTTTACCCGAAACCCGAAAGACCCGCCCTTTATGCGCCCAGGTGCTCATGCACGCGCCGACTGACGGGTGAGGCCGGCAGCTCAAATGCGTGGTACGGAGTTGTCTACGTTTTCTTCTAATGGTCCGTCCACATCCGCAACATGGTATCACCCAAAGGCACCTTTCTAGGCATTCAGGCCCGTGTCTTCACCAGCCCGATCCCGAAACCCTAGAACAAAACTGTAAACCGGAAGCCCTGAACCCAGGAACGGGCTGTGAAGCAGCTTCTGAAGTCCCGGATGAAGGCACGTCCGTTGTTGGGGCTGTTCTCAGTGTCGCCCTCTCTTTCTCTCGGAGCCCGTCTACTAAAGTCATTTGATTTCAGGGTTTTTTCGAGGTGAGGATGTCTTTACGGCCACCATAAGAGTTGCTTTGAGGGTACTGTAGCGATTTCTTTACGGGTGCTAGTGCTAGAAGGGTTTAGCGCTCAGAGATTTGAATAAGTAGTTAATTAGTTATGGTTTCCTCTCAGAGTCCTCACGTAGATATACACCAACACCAAATTTCTTAAGTTTTCGCTAGAGCGGAGTAATTGACAAGAAATAAAAACACAACATTCGTAATCCTCGACGCCATAATGCTACACGAGCCAACTTCATCGCATTTTCGAAACCAGTTGTAACATTACGATAGTTTATGTCTAATTGGAGGAACCGGCTGCGATTAAGCACCCCTGGAATTGTTTTTGCAAGACGGAGCTCTATTCAAATCATTTTGGGCGCATGTTGCATGTGGTATAGGAGCCGTTACAAGATGCCCAAGCCCCTGAAACCGAAACCCTACATGCCAAACCTCAAACCCAACAACCCCCTACAGCCCAAGCCGTTACGCTGTACCAAATGCCCTAAGCCCTACAGATGAATACCCCCTCGGAGGACGGCGGCAACGATGTGCTGAACGAGCTGGAGATCCTCGCCACGCGCGGCCGCCCAGGGAGAGCTCGAAGATCGGAGGGCGTATAGGGCTTTTGATATGCGAAACATGTAGCGTATCTTTTGTTATGTTTTGTGTTTTTGTGTTTTTGTGTTTAAGGTTTAGGGCTTCAGGGTTGGGTGCTGGGGGGAAGCCACGTTGAACCCTCGGGTTCACAGCAGTTCTGGCGGTCGAAGGCGGGGAAGCTGAGACCACCAAAAAAAAACGAGGCCCTGAGAGCCCTAAGGCGCCTCACAGGCCATGGAAGCCCTGAGCCGTTAGGATGTCTGTGCGGGTCGAAGAGCCTAATTTGCTGAGGTTCAAGGGGTTCCAGGTTGGTGAGCTTGTGGGGAGGGACTGATCGCCAGGCTCGACCATCCCAACGTGCTGAAGTTCTACGAGTCGGAGTCTCGGACATGTCGTCGGAGGGAGGGTCTGGCTTTGGAACTTCGACTGGACGAACTTTAAAGGTTAAGGTTTCGGGCATGTGCATAGGGTTTTTAGGGGTTTGGGGGGGCTTCGGAGTCGACCTAACATGGGAATCCAAGTACTCAGATTTTATTGTAGGTTGCCTTATGTTCGTTCTAAGAGAATTTACGTCCCCGCCGAAACCGTGTTTTATTTGTCAAGGCTCCATTGAGTGCTACCATAGGGATGCCCGTCGTTTACTCTGGTGAAGCTTGAAGCCTTAAACCTCAACTGGTAGCGAGCATAAGCCCATGTGCGTAAGAGCTTCTTCAAGTCAATGTACTCTGTTCTCTCCCCAAGAGATATCTAGAATTGTGACTGCTCGCAGGTAGCATTGAATGCTATTCAACGAAAGTTAGAGGCCACCCAATCCGTCAAAACGTCTTCGTCAAAGCCTGACACATCGTTTGCGTAGACGGTGTAAAATGCCTTTCCAGCCGAACAGTTCCAAAGGCCAATCCAAACCTGTATTCGCTTCTTGTGAAAGATACCCCAGACCCTAACCCCTTGGAAGCCCGAGCCCCAATCGCATAGCTCCTTGAAATCGATGAGGTTCTTCGAAGATGACCTGGCCGTGCTCGCGGTGACGGAGCTTTGCGGAGAGGCCCATGTGCAGTTGGAGCTTCGGGAACGTAGGGTCTAGGCTTGTTGTTTGTGGAGATAAAAGGGGATTCTCTCAGATTCCGGTGGTTGCATTTCGAGGCGAAGCTATTTGCCCAGAACTCGTTCTGCTGTTCCTGGACGTCTCCGCGCATTTGTAGTCCCGCCACTGTACCGGCCAGATCCTACCCTCAACGCGAAACCTTGAACCCTGAACACTGAACTCTAACTTTCTCCGATATGCATCTTGTGGACTCCTATGGGCGGATGGAGAAAGTGCTCCAAGAAGGATTGCAACCCCGTTTCAACCCCCCCCCCCCACCACCCCCCTCTCCCCCAGTCCTGGGATGTTTGGGGCGCCAGGGTGACTTCTCGTCTCTGCTGCCGCGGGGCACCGTCGAGGAGAGCTTCCCCCAAACATCCAAACATCGCCCTGATTCCGATTCCCAAGGAACCTCGAAACTGAAGCCCTCAAAACCCTCAACGAATAGGATGAGTCTTCATCGTAGCGCAACAGGTATGATGGTGCTAACCCAAGACTCCCCGAGAATCCGTCCAAAGTGTTGAGCTTTCGGGGGTTTTCCGCGTATTCAGTCTCCTACAAATCCGCGCATCATGAAAGGCTCGTTACCTTGGTCACATGTTCACGAGGCCGTTTCGTTCCCTACAGTGCCCTACAGGTTGAGCTCCCCGACCCTGAACACTGATCCCCGAAGCCCTCGCGTGCTGAAGCTCCTACTGCCCGTAACCAGAAGACCCTGAACCCTTTCCTTCTACTAAATACAGGGGCCCAAGGGCACAAAGCGCCCTAAACCCTATAGCCTTAACCCCCCGGTACAAGCCTAAACCTAAAACCCTCGTCGAGCTCTGAGGAGGATGTGAGGCTCCTGCACCGAGCTTAGCCGGATGACGGTAGGTTTGTGTCCTAGCGGGACTTTTCCAGGTCTCTATCCGTATCCATTTCTTCCACATTCTAACGGAGTTTTTCATAAGTCTTTCCGATGGTTTTGCATAGGCAAACGTGCGGTGTTCTTGAGGTTTGGAGCTCGTGGAGCACCACGAAAAGCAGTTTTCTCTGCTCATCATCCACGTTTTGAACCTATGCCTATATGCGTTTACCATTCCATCCAGCTGTTTGAGGATGGACAGCCATGTTATGCGTACTTGCACACGAATCGAAGCACATCTCCAAAGTTCTCTTCCGACGATGTAAGTAGGGGAGGGTCTGTGGGGTACTTCTTGATCTTCGTGGTTCTCTCCAGTCCCAAGCGACATCACGCTGCAGGGCGCCTGGCCTTACTTGAAACCGAAGCCCTAAACCCCAAGCCCAAAGCCCAAATCCGGGACCCGAGGTACAGGGACGTGATGCTAGGCCTGGCTTACTGCCACTCCTTCGGCATCGTCCATCGAGATCTCAAGCTCGCGAACTGCGCCCGCCCCTGAGAGCCTCAAGCTTTTGCGTCCGGAGCTCCATGCGGTTTTTCACAGTTTGTTTATAGGGAAAGTCAAAACTCTCTGCGTGGGGTTGAGGGCTTTCGGGTTTCCAGATCTGGGGTTGCAGGGCACCGAAATCCTCGAGCATATCGGTCTGCTGCGTGGGGCACCTCAATCTTCGAGGTTTCTGACAGGTAGGGTTTCGGGAGTTTACGGGTGTATGAGGGGCTTTCAAGGGTTTAAGAGGGTTTAAGTATAAGTGGTTTTTGGAAGGGTTTAGGGTCTTGGAGTCAGGACGCAAACGGAAGCTCGTTGCATGGTGGTTTTGAAAGCTGGATGCTCCGTTTGAAGGGATGCTCCGGCGCAGGATGCTCTGTGTGAAATGCCGCCAACACCCTGAGCCCTAAACCCGTGGCTTTCTCAGCAAAGGGCCACTGGCGGAGAGGTTAAAGGCGCCCGAAGACGAACCCAGAGTCCCTAGTGTTGATGATATAAATCCTGCAGTGCCTTAAGGACCCTAAACTATGGGAATTATGGTATATTCCTTATTATGGGAACTATGGTATATTCCTTATGGTATATTCCTTATTATGGGTAATGCACGGATTTATACCCATCAGCCGTAGTGAGCCCGAGAGAGCCGAGGTGATCTCCCGAAGAGGTCCCAATGACCGGGCGGTCGCGAAGATCATCGACTTCGGCCTCGCGGTGCGGGCCTTTTTGGGAGGTCTAGGGTTCTGGAGTGCCTCTTTTTTTTTTTTCGGGCTTCGAGGGGGGTTTTAGGATTTGAGGGCTTTCAGGTTTTTGGGTTTCAGGGTTTTGGGGTTTTACATCCTAAGATTTCCGGATTTCCAGGCTAGAGTATTCAGGGCTTGATGCGGGTGGGTGCTTTCATTCTACAGTTAGATATCGGAAGAGATCTACGCATGATTCAAAAGCGGCTCAGGTTTTTCGTGGCTTTTGTCGGGGGCTTTGGGTGTTGGCTTGCGGCTCTAGGGTGTTCTGGGCTTTAGCCGCAACGTCGCCAGGGTGCCGGTCTGTTTGGTTTTGTCGATCATTTCAAGGCTATGCCTTGCCTGTTCTGTGCATTGTTTTTGAGGGTTCCAGATGCAGTGCTTTGCTGTAATATAAGAGTCTGAATAACCGGGAAACCGCTGCTGAGGGAACACTATTCCTTAGGGTTCTATGTTTTACCGGAAGGCCTGTTCTAGCCCTTTATTTATGGCCCTCATATTAGGTAGGATTGAGCTGCTGAAGGTTGGGGGCCCAGAGGACCTCCAACCGGACCGAGACTGCTGAGGTCTCTCTCATGCTGCTACAGAGCGTCTAGTCGCCGTCTTTTGGTTTTGAAGTGATCTCCAAACCAACCCACGGGTTTGACGAAACCGCATACTTGAACACCCTAAGCCCAAATTGAGCCCTAAACTTCCTAAACCCTCAACCCAAAGCCCGACTTCGACCTTCTCTACACCCGGACCATGTAAGAACGTTGGAATACCCTTCAAAAGAATCACAAACCTTTTTCACAACCGATAAGCCCCCTTTCAAAACTCATACAAACCCTGAAGCCCTACAGAGATCCTAAAACCCCGAATGATGACCAACCTTATTCCTTAGGGCTCCTCCTTCTGCTTCTTCTTCTTCTTGCTATTTTCTCGATGCTGTATTTGCGGAATTCCTACCGAAACCCCTAAACCCTAAACC
>CAJNJA010011906.1:639-13405 GCA_905231915.1 Symbiodinium necroappetens | reverse complement strand
GTAGTAGTAGTAGTAGCAGCAGCCACGATTGCTTGTGCAATTACAACTACCACTGCCAGTCGGGTCACCAGTTGCAGTCGCACGGTATAGGAAGCAGCAGAAGCAACGCTGCAGGAGCAGTGTCATGAGCTGTCGCAGTCGGTTCTTCAGCCAAACACCAATTGCAATGATTACGAAGAACTTGATACATCTTGCCAATGACAAGAGCTGTGTCAGGCTCGAAGTACATCTGCGATTGGCTCGAGCACAGAAAAAACACTACGGAATCGGGTTGCAGCAATAANNCCCTAAAGCCTAAACCTTAAACCCCCAAACTCTAAACCCCTAAACCCTAGACTTTAAACTTCGCAAGTCCTAGCCTTAAGACGTGACAACCCCCAAAGCGGTCCTGGCAGAGCTTGCATGCCTCGATGGCCTCGGAGATGGAGCCAATCTGATTCACCTTGCGGGGATGATGAAGTTTGTTACAATATACGATCATACTTTTCCTGTTGTTATTGTTTCACTTTTCTTATTGGTACTGCTGAAAATTAAATGAAGATAATTAGCTTCGTGATGGTTTGCTCAAGAAGGCGTTGCCAGCGGTGTTACGGCCCACCCTGTTTTTGCTGCTCTCACGTACGTCCGGCTCCCTGATGTGCCGAAGGCTTCGGGGAGCGGAGCCGGTCCAGACGTTGGAGGAATCTGGGATTGACATCGTCTAAACCCTAACCCTAAAACCCCGTACCTACTATATAGGGTATTAGAGCCCCTAGGGCCCTATATAGTAGGTACCTGGAGGGTTAGGGTAAACCCTAAACCGTGTACCGGATCGGGTCTCGATCTGTTTGGCTTTTTCCGGGTGATCATCGCCCTCAGCCTCCAAGCAGAGGAACTGTATCCTTAGTGCCAGTATGGCCCGCCTTGAGGAGCAAAGCGTTGCAAGCCTCAGATGCGGTTCTCGTGTGCTTAGGCAGTAGGATTCGGGGCTATAGTAGTTTAGGATTTCGGGCTTCGGTTTCTTGAAACGTACTGCGCTCGGACCACTGGGGTTGACCATTCGCTGGCATAAGGACGAAGGACATCCGTCACTGAAGAGGCCTTAATCTCACTCCCACGACAACGGGAACGATGTTGCCGTAGCAGCGTTTGCATTCGACTGAAACTAGTGCGCGACTAAGATTGCGAGGAAGAAGTGGTATGGATGGTACGTAATAGTTCACAAAAGCATAACAAACAGTGATGCGATCGGAAAATGCTACCACTGACAACATGCCGAGAACACAAACCCAGGACTAGTTAGTTGGAAAGACGATGAGGAATTAAGTCCTAGCGGCAGCATAGGACCAGAAAGCTTGTACGGTCAAATGTGTGTGGACACTGACAAGAAGGTGTGAAGACTGGACGGTTATGCTATGCAAGACACGAACCTTAAGGTGTAGAAAGTGCTTTGAACATTTTGGCAACTTCAGCAACTTATAAGAACATGCACAGCACAAGACTCGTGCAAGAAGGCAGGGCGACACAGTTGACAAGACTGGCAAAAGAAACACACATACAATCAAGGAAGGATGGGGGGGGGAAGGGAGCCAGAACAGCGAGCTCCAGCGAGCACCGTGAAGAGCCGATTGCACCTCAAAGCCCGCTAATGAATCCTGACCTGCTCAAATTACCTTCCTGGACATCCCCTTCCAGGTCAAACCTGGAAAGCTCTACCCTTTTCAGGACACGGGGCATCGCCGTCCTCCACAGCCTTGCCAATACGCTTCGGGTTGGTGACCAGCAGATCATCGCCCACGACTTGGACCTGCGCTTGAGGATCCTAGTCTTTATGGCTTAGGGTTTAGGGCCTTTAGGGTTTAGGGTTTAGGGTTTAGGGCTTAGGGGTTTAGGGGTTTAGGGTTTAGGGCTTAGGGTTTAGGGTTTAGACTGGTCAAGTATGTGTGGCTTCTAGAAATCCTCAAGCCTCCAACTCGAAAAGCCCTGGAGGCCTAAAGCCCTAAAGCCGACAAGCCGTAACGCCCAAAAACTTACCACTTGTCCATACACTTTCGTGCACGATGACTTACCTTCCTGAGTACATAGACTAACCTGTTGCCCGACGTATGCTTTGCTTAGGGTTTCTACGGGTTGGGCAAAGGGACGCAAAAGGGTTTTGGAAGCTTACGTTTAGGGGCTAGTCCATATGCAAAGCGGTTCCGCGCCCTGATTCGGCGAGTCTCAATCGAATAATGCATCATTGACGCTGGTGGCAGTGGAGAAGTGGGGTTTAGGGTTGTCAAGGGATCGTGGGCGTTTGGCGTCTCCTGCTCTCCGTTCTTTTGGGTTTTCGTCTCCCAAGCACAGGGACGATGTAGAAGTTTCAGAGCTTGGTGCACAGGATGTTCAATGACTCCCTGGCCACGTAAGCGGATACACATCCGATCGTCTCTACTGAACCAAGAGAGTCGTCCGCCCTCATGCCCCAGGAGAATCAGAAAGCAATCACTAAAATAACATTCCTTTCTAGAGCTCCCATGCGTAGATGATAGAAAACTCTTCGCGAATCCCGGATTCAGAAGTTGCAAAGCTCGGCCTTGTCTCCGATCGCCGCAGTGAATGGCTTGTAGCCGTCCCAGTCGTCCTCCAAGGACTCAAGGGTGCAAACGGTGCAGATTGCCACCATCCGAAGCAACTGCAAATGGAGCACTTCCTGTACAACTCCGGAAGTCAGGGCTTCAAGACCCTTATATCCTGCGCACGTCTCAGTGGCTGTAGCGCGAGGTTTCCGGTTGCTGATTTGACTTCAGTAGATGTTGAGTGCGAAGCCTGAACTGTTAAGTTGATACGGCCTCTACGCCCTCTCTAAGACCTTCTCGACAGGGGAAGCGCATCTCAAACGAGACCTCTTTCACACATCTCGGAAGTCAGCAAGGGCGGGCCATTACTTCGACTGCCGATTCAAGCAAAAGCATCAGCAGCCGCTGCACAAGCGGCAGCAGTGGCAGGAGCATCACAATCACCAGCACAGTTGTCATTATCACCATATTTTACATCATGGTCAACAGTACAACATCGTCGTCAGCTTCAGTGCCATCAGTCTCCATCACAGCCAGCACCAACACCCGCAGCACTACAGCCGAGAAGCAGACTTGTCTTGAAGTTCTTCAGCATCAGCATCTTCACTGCCGTCATGCAACATTGAATGACGGGTTTAGGGTTTGGGATGCAGGGGTTTAGGGGTGTTGGGTTTACAAGTAATTAAATAACCGCAACTACAGTGAATCAAAAACCAAGATTGATCACCTCTGCGAAAGACGTGCGAACCTGGTCGAAGGGATCTTCTATGGAGACCATTGGATACCTCGGTAGCAGCATTATACAGGGGCCATAGTAATTCGCATAGCACTAGGGGTTACATTATAGTTTCATGTAGGGACTACAATGATCGTATACTACTGCTGCAGCTGCTACTACTACTACTACTACTACTACTACTAAGTAGAATTGCGGCAAGCATCCTGCAACTAAGGCTTCGATGGCCAGGCTCATCGATCCTTGACCTTAAGAGCCTTGGGATGTGGCTAGTTCTCTAAATTAGGATCCCTTTTTTAGAGTCCTTTGGTTTAGGGTTTCGGGTTTAGGGTTTTAGGTTTAGGAGTTTTTATAAGAGTGCGGTGTTATATTGGGGACTTAAATAAGGGACCCTAATTTAGAGAACCACCCATGTGATGTCCGTGCACCGTCAAAACCTGGGGATGGATGCCCATGTACCGTACAACCCCGTCCCGATTTGGAAAATCCAATTCTGCATAAAAGTCTTTCACATTAGCAGAATACCATCAGGAATTTCAACAAATACAGGCTACGGCCGGATACTCAAACATAAGGACTCCTAAACGGGATCCCTACTTTGAACAGTTCCCCCCGATCAACCAGAAAGGAAGGCTCCGGCTGGAAATCCTAGCTAACACGCGCAGGTCTTTTTGTTTTAGAGCTCCTGTTTTGCGATTGTCCTCCAGGTCATGTTACCAACAGGCTTTAGGGTTTAGGGCTTGGCAAAGCCAAGCTCGAGAAACCCTTTGATTCGTAGCATTCTTCCTTAGGGTTCGTTACGTATACCACTCATGACATATCCCCACACAGGTGAGGGGGGGGTGAAGCAGGCCTTGGTGCATGTCAGAGCCCGGAGTCCGACACCCTGAACCCCAAAAAACGTAGTCCCAGAACCCTGGCCCTGAAAAACCCCCAAGCCCAAAGGCCCTAAACCCCCAAACCCAAACGCCCTAAATCCTGAAACCCAAACTCTACCCAAAGCTTGTACCCTAAACCTAACACGCCAAACTCCAGAAGGATCCCGGACATGGCTCTTCTCGGTCCATCCCTTGAAGTACTCTGCCAGCTCTGCGGTAGACATGAGCTTCTGCCTCGCTTGGCTAACTTCTCTGGCTTTCGGTTCTAAATGTATGGCTTTAGAGGCTTTTGGGCTTAGGTTTTCAGTTTCCTTTGGGTTTGGGCGTTTAGGGCGGAGGGCTTGGATCCGAATCAACATGGCGATGACGGCGATGGCTATGTCGATGATGAGCACCATCCGGCCCTGATGTTGTTCAAAAGCGACTTTGCACTAGCACAGTGTCACATAGCGCCACATGTCGCTGCAGTTTCTTTACACTCGCACACAGAACTCACATTTTTGGTCTGTGCGCCTAGAGCAAGTTTTGGAACTACCGTGGGCCCCAAAGCCCTCAAATCCCAAACCCGAAAACTCAAACCCTGAAGCCCCAAACCCAAACCCCAAACCCCAGAACCCCCAAACTGCTTTGCGTGGATCCGACCACACCCCTCGACCAAGTAGGGGCCACAATAATTTGAGTAGGGTTCTGGGGCAAACTATACTATAAACTGGGGCATATTGCAATAAATGTACCAAGGAACCTCGCAGTATAATATCCCTACATATTCAGGCCCCGCATATCGGGCCCCACTGGTAGGAAGATGAGGAGTCGGCCCCTTCTTGTCTTTGTCCTTCCAGTAGAGGTCATACTTCTTCTCCTTTGCCTGGGTTTAGGGTGCAAGGGTCCCCTAAACCTTACACCCCTGAAGCCCTAAACCCCCAAAACCATGAAGCCCTAGAACCCTAAACACCTGTAGCCCTAAACCCCTAAAACCCTAAACTAAAACCCTAAAGCCCTAAACCCCATCAAGCTTTCTGCATCCGAAATCTTAGTGGGTTCGAGTGGGAGTGGGTGATTCTTCGCAGGATGGCTGCTATTGACTTCTGGGCTCGCGGCTGTTAAAAGGGAACCGACAGTTCCAGGTGGGGGCGGCTTGACTGGAATGTAGGGGTCATAGAATCATTAGAATAGGGCTCCTTTCAGGAATTCCCTTAAGTGCACTATGTAATTAAGGGATACATTGAGGGCTCAGCATAGGGGCCTGAGGAAGTAGCATAGGGTTCTGGGGACGTCATCTTGATCGTTCTGGCCTCTCTGGGTCTCGGGTGTGGGTTTGAGGTTTGCGCTTTAGAGCTTAGGGAGGGTGGGGTTTGGGGCTATGTGTATGCAAACCTCGTGTAATCGAAGCACACTCAGGACTGTGACATGAGAGGGACCTCTTGCAAGCGGACCTTTAAGCCAGGGTTTAGGGTTTAGGGCTTACCCACTTTCTCTGCTGATAGTCCTTGGGATCCCACACTTATGCTCGGAACTGCTTATTATCTTAATCCCAGGTCCTAGACGCAACACTACAGCCTGAAGGCCCAGATCCCACCAGGAGCTCAAACAAAAAACCACGAGCAAACCAAACAAAACACGTCCGAAGCCGAGCGGGAGGTCGAAATCCCGACTTCGTGACTCCAAGCTTTTCATGCAGCCGAAGGGCATCGTAGAACTCTGAAGCTGCTACATCCGTGCCAAGCTTGACTTTTGCAGCCTTGTGGGGTCATGGCGGGGCTCCTCCCGCAAGCGTCTAGAAACGAAAACACCCACAATCAAATCCGAAAGCCGGAAACCCCAAACCCGAAGAACACGATAGTCATAGCGAAGTTTGTACTTGCAAGAGGCGAACTACCTAGGTATTCCGCCTTCTACAGTACATTACGACCAGAGCCAGGGAAAATCACTTTCGGCAATCTCGGGCATTCTGAGGCAAGGCTTTTTGGCCTTAGGGTCGTGGTAGCCCCTTTTTAGCTCTCTCTAAACCCTATAAACCCTAAACCCTAAACCCCAACCCTAAACCCTAAACCCTTTGACCAAAGGGGCATGGCCAGACTTTTCGATTGCTGTCATCAGCACCTGTGCCGGGCAGGTTATGGCAGCAAACATGTTGCTATGATCACCGATCACTATCGACACTGCTTCGAACTATGCTTCGGTTGTCCCCCTGACCTTCAAGAATACTGCGAAGAGTTCTGCTGCTCTTGTGCTATTGCGACGATACATCCTTGTTACTTTACGCAGAGTATAGCATCTGTAGACTTAGGTTGCATCCCCAGCCCAGTCTGTCCGAGCGCTGCCCGTCGACGGGGTCTAGGATGATTGGGGGTTTCGGGTACAGGAAACCTGAGCTCGTGGATATGAAGCCGACAGGACTCGCACAAGTTGGAAAATCAATTAGCTGTTATGATCCGCGAGCCTTTTGATACCTATGCTAGACTGGTAATGGTGCTGCTACTATAGACAAGAACAAAAGCAATCGCCATGCTACTGACAAAACTGCTTCTATGCATGTATGCATGTCTCTCTGTCTGTCTGTCTGGCTGGCTGGCTGCTTGGCTGGCTGTCTGTCTGTTTGGCAGCAGGAATGCATATGTGTGCGTAGTGCGTATATATGCATGTAGGTACGCATGCATGGAAGGACATAACTGAAAATGTGTGTAATCATGTGGGCATGTAGGTATGTAGGTTTGTCTGCATGTATGATGTATGATTGCCTGCAGGGCTTCGTCGCTCTCGAGGACGTTAGGAGCAAAACCACCTTGCAAGTCTTCGCGCTGCTGTGGGACTTTGGGTTTGGGGTTTAGGGTTTGGTTTAGAGTGAGCCACAGGTGGAAACGTAGATTAGGGATGAGTAACGCTGGAAACCTCAAGCACATCAGGATGACGACGCTCTAGATTTCCCGATTCTGCTTCACGAAGAAACGGGGTCTAGGGTTAAGGGAACATCTAATTCCCAAACCCATGGTTCTTGCTAGGGTTCATGTGTCAGAGTATGGATCCTGGTACATTGTAGCACCTGTGCGCTCAGATCTCCATCCGCTGACGTCGAAAGCGCTTCAGGCTCGTAGATGTTTAGGTGAAGGAGGAGTGTCGGAAAAAGGAAGCCTGAACCTAAACCCAAATCCCCGGATGGGGCACGCAACATGACCTGAGGGTAAACTGTGCCAAGGCTTTGGGCTTGGGTTTCAGGGGTTTAGGTTTGAGGGTTTAGGGTTTAGGGTTCCGCGATGTGACTTGTTATACCGGGCCTAAGCAGAAAAGTCTTGCTGATCCTGAGGCACTATCATAGTGTGCGCTATCTCTGACACAAGCACGGCTCCCAAAGATCATGAAACCCATGCTTCTAAGCTTCAAACCTCCAATCCCTGCGCCGTAAACCCTAAACCCGGTCTGTTGCTCCTTGACGGGCATGTAAAGCTTAATCGAAGGTAGATGGAGGGTTTAGAAGTAGCGAGTGAGTAACTACACCAAGATCGCGAATGAACATCATCGACACCAGATCCCACAACCCGGATCCGGCCCCCTAAACCCTAAGCCCTAAACCCTAAGCCCTAAACCCTAAACCCTAAACTCCAAACCCTTACCACCAGATCTGCCCGTATATCCGCGGGCCTTCGTCGCCCACATTGGTGGCATCTTGGCCGTACTTCTCCTGGGTAGTATCTACTCGCTGATAAATCATGGAATACGTGTTGAACTTGTAATAATGAATAAATACAAATCATGCATATGCAGACGTACCGTTGTTTGTCTGTGCAGGCATGCATGCCCCAGCCTTTTTCGTTTCAAAAGTGTCTTCTAAGACACTGTGCTTATACACTGGCCGTACTTCAGTCTCTTGCTTCTAGTATACTCTACTTTCTATCAATATTGTAGATAAATATGCTACTACTTCGCTATATTGCTACATGTTTGACATTTACTTCTACCTTTCTGCTGGGTGCTAGGCTCGGGCTTCAGGTCTGTCTGCCTGCACGCACGGCCTGAGAGCATACCAGGGGTTTAGGGTTTTAGGGATTTTAGGGTCGCAGAGTCGACTGCCCGTGTGAATACAGCCGGTTTGCTCAAAGTCCTGCGCCCTGTTACCCCTGAACGCTCGACATACGGAACCCGCCGTAAACGAACCCAAGCACCCTAACACGCTAAACCCTAACTTAACATCCTAAATCCGAAATCCTGCGCTAAACCCCGAAATCGTGCAAGCCGAACTCCACAGGCACAAACCCCTTATAGCTCCACATCCGGGCCTGGATGACCTTCTTAAGGTTGTGGTAGACCTGTGAGCCGGACTATCACAGGGGCAGAAGTGTAGAGGCAGGGCTTTATGGTTTAGGACATGTCGCTGATTGAGGAAGATGGGGTTGGCTTTAGAGTCTTTAGCTGGGGGGCCCCAGCTACAACGAGAGCAGGGTTAGGGGGCATGTTCTAATTCGGCAGCGGGCTCCTTCTGCGCCCATCTCAGGGCACGACCCCGAAAGCGGCGCTCACAGATGCATCTTGAACCTAAATGCGAAAACACCCTGATGCCGAAATCCCCAAATGTGTAAGGCTCTACGGGCCGAAGCACATAATCGTATACATGTAAGACGTCATTGTGTCTCACATCAGGCGGCTCAAGTCTGATCAATCTAGAGGCGTGGTTTAGGGTTTAGGCTCCAATAACTGATGAGGGTTCACAGTTCAGAGTTTAAGCTTTATAGGGCTTTACAGTAAGGTGCGAGGATCCCCGGGTCCTTCAAGGCGCATGAGGCACAGGTGGCTTGAGACTGTAAGAGCTTCAGGGGCTAGGAAGTCCATATGCTCACGAGCAGCTTAAGCAGGCTTTGGGGCATGTGGCTTCGGAATTTTTCTGGTTGGCAAAGCGCACGAAAACTGTGGGGATGTGCAACAGCTTGTCACACTTTAGGTCAGTCCGCCAAAAAGAAACGTAGAATCCAGCACCTTCTACAGAACCGTGCACTCTTGTCATGTAAAGCGAACCGTCATGATCATCATAATCATCTAACCCCCAAAGGAGCCCAGTAACCCTAAAAAAGAACCCCCCCCCAAAAAAAAATGCAAACGATCAAGCCCCAAGGCGGCGAACAGAACCTCAAAACTAATCTCCAAACCCACGTGCTCGGAGCCTCTGCTCCGATCTGAATGGCTTCTCTGAAGCTGCTGGCGCCCACGGGAAGGATCATGAACTCCTCGTCGGCTTTGTGTTGTTTATAGGGTTTAGGGTGTTTAGGGGTGGGTTCTTAAGTGGATTCTAGGGCTTGTAGGCTTTTTTGGGGGTGCTTCTATAGGGTCTTTCGGGCCCCGGGTTGCAGGAGTCAGCCGTTTTGTGGGCCTTTTGGGGTTTAGGCTTCGGTGTTGAGGCCTTTGGTGGATTGGGGGTGAGGAAGGGGACACTGTGGAACTTCGTTGCCGTTCTTCCGCAGCGGGTTTTATGACTTACTCAGAAAGCGGTATGGCGGCAATGCTGCTCTGGGAGTTCTCAAACGTAGGGGTGGCTTTGTAGGTGTCGTTCTACGGAGGGTCCGAGTAACTCGCTTGCTATCAGGCACGACAGGTGCTGAAACTCCTAGGCGAGGGCAATGGAGAAGGAAACAGGACAGTAGGTGCTATGAGGACCTCGATAGCGGCAAAAGGGTCTTGCGAAACCTTGTGCTGACGTTGTGTGCAAGAGCAGTTTTTGCGAAGTGCTGCTGATGATACATGAGCCCTGAGCCCTACTCGTCTAAACTCAAAACCCCATAAAGGACGAGCATTGCTAGC
The DNA here is from genome assembly GCA_905231915.1 of Symbiodinium necroappetens. Lineage (NCBI taxonomy): Eukaryota > Dinophyceae > Suessiales > Symbiodiniaceae > Symbiodinium > Symbiodinium necroappetens. The sequence continues at coordinate 3,470 of CAJNJA010011906.1, read as the reverse complement.
TATTGAAGCTGTTTGGGAAACGCTGCTCTGTCGATGACTAGGCCTGCCTAGCCTGGTGTATCGAGTTTCGGCGCTTGTTTAGGTTGTCGAGTCGAGTTTCACCGCTTCATTCTGGAATCTGCGGGTCCATAGCTCCGTTGCATCTGGGTTCGCATATTCTTCCTTTAGGATGTAGCACTTATGGCCCCTTATACTGCTTTTTCTTTCGCAGATTGGTTCCACCTGTATCTGACTTTATCTGCGCTGGCATGCAAAGAGCTTTGAGATCTTCATCAGGGGCTTTGCAAGGGCGGCCCTCGTCCCTTTTGGGAGACCCTGCACTCCACCCCCTCAGCCCTACCAATAGGCCCCTAAGTAGTTCCTTTTTGTGGTTTATATTTAGAATCCTATAAGGTAGTCCCAAAAAGGAACTACTTAGGGGCCTATGGGTAATTAAATCAGTCTGCGTAGACCTGACCCCTTCGGCAATAAACACGATATGTCAGAACATCGGTGGAACGGAGAAGGCGGCAAGATCCGGTTTCGCCTGCACCGGCAACCCGTTGCCCGCGTGGCTCCCGCCATTAATGACCTGACCCACGACATTTCTGGGATTTCGAGACTGCAGGTTTGCTAACGGGGTTAAGTTTAGGGCCCTCTAACCCCGAAACTCTAAACCCTATCGCGGATCTTTTCCAAGGGCGGAGGCTTCATCCAGGAATAGCGCTTCTTTCTCGGGTCCGACATAGACAGGCGTGAGCTTGGGGGCTCGGTTTCACCCATAGGCCCTCATGAAAACCCTAAGCTTTGCCCTAAACCCATACATCCTGAACCCTCACACCCAAAACCTTTCAAACCCACGACTTCTACTCGTGTATACACTCTAAACCCTAGAAACCTTCGGCTCCATTCACCGGGCATAAGGTTGAAGTTCTCAAACTGCTGATCTCTCTTCGTCAGGCGTAATGCAGGGGCCTTAACAACTAGAATGGGGTTTTGGGCTCCTTTATAGTATGCTTATATTATAGTAAGGAACCTTAAGGATTACTATTGATAATGATGTAGGCTTCTATATTCATTCGGAAATCACTTTAAGTTTAGGGTTTCGGGCTTCACCCTGGAGCCCGTAACCCTAAGCCCCCGGGAGTCCGGTGAAAGGTTTGGGGTAGTAGGATGCTACATCTTCTCCTGGGTTGAGGTTTTGGGACCCTGAAAAGTATTTATGAATAGGTACTTCTATAGAAACCTTAAGGGAAATTTTCAAGTTTTCTAAATTGCCACCTAGTTCAGGGTAGCAGGATGCTAGTTCCTGATTGCAGCAGCCATGGCATGACTTGCCACTTCCCCATGCCTGGGCAACTCGCTCTGAAGTCTTCGTGTTCACTACAAAAAGGCATGTCCACTTCTGCCTTGCACTAACCTTTAGTGGGCGACACTGTGAGGTTGCTTTTGCTGGCTGTCTCTTGGAGATCCCACGTCTACGATACCAACCAACCTGCGTCAGAGAAATCCCAAAAGCACGGCCACACCTTCTCCGCCATACGTTTCTTGAGTGCCCCCTAAGCCCTGAATACCTGAAAGCCCAGACCCTGAAACCTAAGCCTGAAGTACAGCCGAGTTGCATTGAAGGCAGGCACAGGGAGCACAAACTTGTCCGTCGGCTTCCCTGAAAGCTCCGCCACTCGTTGGTAGAGCCTCCATGATTCCCCCACCAGAAAGAAGGGGTAATGGTTTAGGGTTAGGGCTGGCGTATCTAGGGGGCGGATCTTCGGATTTAGAGCGACAAGACTTCTTGGATTCAGGGCTTAGGGTTCCGGGGATGTGTCATCCTCCCATCAAAGACTTCCCGGCTTCCAGTGCCTGTGGAGCAGAAATAAGTCAGCGCATCAGAGTTGGCCATTTCTTACCCGGTTGAATATCCAAGCTCTACAACCCCAAATCCCGATACCGATGTTCAATAGGCCATAAACAGAGCGGGAGCGGCGTCTGATTCTTGCATGCAGCTGCCGCCCGGCAGATGGCCATGCTAACCTCAGCATTGAAAGGCAAGAGTGATCATCATCATAACCGTAGCAAAGCATTCGCAACATGATTTTTTTGAGGGAAAACTTGCTGTGTGGTTTGTCGGTGCTTCATTTCGTCCATCTGTGGACGATGAATGTGGGATGCACCGGCAGGGCGAAGTGAGCCCGATAATCCCGATGTTCTAATTAGTTATGGTTAATAGTATTAATAGTATTATGATAATAGTATTAATAAAAGTATTAATAGCCATCATAATAGCAATATTAATCGCAATAATAGTAGTGTAGTTACTGGCGCGGCAAACTCTGGGTCCCCTGGGTGCTGCCGCGACTCTGCCAAGATTGCGTTGGCTCCTGCCACTTTGAAGTTCAGCGGGGACTTCATCACCCTGTTTCCCACAAACCGAGAACACACTAAAACTGCTAGCCGCAGCAGCAACAGCAACAACAACACCAACAACAGCAACCATCACAACGACAGCGACGACGACGGCGGTATGGTAATTACACTAGAAGAGCGATAATGGTGATAGTGTTAGCAGTGCTAGACTAAGTCAGGGGAGGAGATACACTAATAGGCATGCCAACAATGTGTAACAGCAGCAACGGAGGAGATGCAGCATGAGGACGAGGAGCAAGTCGCAGTGAAGTGACACCCATCCGACTTCGACTGCTGCTCCCTGCTGCGGCTTCTGAAGGCTTCTCCTACCGCACTAGACGACTACTGCTGCCAATCCTTTTCCGTGACTGTCTCCCAATCCACCCATACAGCGATGACGACGAAGAACCACCTTGACTTCATGCCTACTGCTGCTGCTGCTGCCGCTG
>CAJNJA010011902.1:0-10317 GCA_905231915.1 Symbiodinium necroappetens | reverse complement strand
TTTAGGGTTTAGGCTTATATCTGGTTCCCTCTTAGGACCATATTAAAAATGACCGTTAACTCCATACCTGAAACCACTAAAGGTTTCTGGCAGAACGAACTCCTCAATCTCAACTTCTCGAAGCTATTTGAAGGGCCACTAAACCAGAACGCCCGCATAGCAAAGCCTAAAACGAAAACCCCTCAACCCTACATTCCAAAACCCCAAGCCCGTAATACCTAATAATCGCTACAGTGCATGCGCCATATGCTACCCTCGTTGCTCCCTGCAAAACTTAGGTAACCCTCAAAGGAGACCCTAGACCCTAATCGTAATCCCTCAAAACGGAACTCTTAAAGCCTACCTGTCGAGTATCAGGGGGAGCTAAACGTTAACCTTCGGGGTTATGTAGGGAATGCAGCCCCCCAAAAGGGGTTTAGGGTTTAGGGTTAAAGATTATCTACTCTACTACTAAGCAAAGGAACCCTCAACCCAAAAGCCTCAACCCGAATCGGAAGAACCCTGACAGGAACTTTTAAAAGGAACCCTAAAAGGAATTCTTAAAAGGAACTCGAATCGGAACTCTTAGACGGAACCCCTAAAAGGAACTCTTAAATCGAACCCTAAACGGAACCCCTAAAAGGAACCCCTAAACGGAACTCTTAAAAGGAACCCCGAAACGGAACTCGTAAAAGGAACCCCGAAACGGAACTGGTAACAGAAACCGCTGAAAGGCACTGGTAAAAGACACCCCTAAACGGAACTGGTAACAGAAACCCCTGAAAGGAACTGGTAAAAGAAACCGCTGAAAGGAACTCTTGAAAGGAACCTTAAAAGGAACTCTTAAACGGAACCCCTAAACGGAACTCTTAAACGGAAACCCCTGAAAGGAACTCTTGAAAGGCCCTAAACCCTAAACCCTAAACCCTAAAAGGAACCTCTGAAAGGAACTCTTAAAAGGAACCTTTAAAGAGAACTGGGAACTGGTAACAGAAACCTCGGAAAGGAACTCTTAAAAGGAACCTTAGACCTCCACGGGGGTGCTCCTGGAGCTTCGAGGCCAAGCGAGACCGCAATCCTGGCAAGCTTCGGGCTCTGAGGCTTTAGGGTTTAGGGTCTAGGGTTTAGGGTTTAGGGTCTAGGGTTTGGGGTTTAGGGTTTAGGGTCTAGGGCTTAGGTAGGGTCTAGGGTTTAGGGTCTAGGTTGAGGGTTTGAGGGTGTAGGGTTTAGGGTCTAGGGTTGAGGGTTTGAGGGAGCAGGGTTTTGGGCGTCGGGATTAGGGCTTGGGGCTTCAGGTTTGGCGTAGGGAGTTTAGAGTTTAGGGTTTAGGGTCTAGGGTTTAGGGTTCAGAGTTTAGGGTTCAGGGTTTAGGTTGAGGGTGTAAGGGTTTGAGGGTGCTGGGGTTGAGTACGCAGGCTTCAGCGCTTTAGGGTTTGAGAGAAGCGATCTTTGTTTCGGCAATGACGAAGAACGAATTCAAAAGGCTTTCTTGGCGTGTGTCGAAGGTTCACAAAAGCTAAACCCAACACCCTAAACCCTACACCCAACATCCTAAACCCTAAACCCAACACCCTAAACACTAAACCCAACACCCTAAACACTAAACCCAAACCCCCTGGACCATACGGCTCAGGCCGGCTTGTGGATGCGAAGTTGGGAGTTGTTTTTCGAAGGCCTTCAACCCTGCAAGCAAGGAAAATCCAGGGTTTAGGGTTTTGGGTTTTGGGTTTTAAGTTTAGGGTTTTGGGTTTGGGGTTTTGATTTAGGGTTGAGCGCTTAGGGTACCATTACATGTGCAAAACTGCTTGCGATTCAGTTCTCCGGCGGGAACGCGAGAAAACTCTGAGGCTTCGAGTGCCCTCAAAGAGCTGCCGCAGCGATCGATGCATCGGCGGCCAAGATCGTTCCATCGGGAGGCTTTCAGGGCTCAGGGCCTCTATCCCATGGCAGTTACAAGGATCGAATCGATCTCTGCAGCCCGGCGTCGTCGCTCGATGCCGTGGAGGAACGAAGGCGTAGCGCTGCCACCCGATGAGCTGAAAAAGGAGACCAAGGAGACTCTCGCTAAGAGGAGCTAAGATGGATGTTGGTCACTGAAGAAGCCTAACCAGCCTAACTGCCACTTCCATGATAAACTGCTGAGGGCTAAGGGTTCCGAACCCTACACCCTAGGCCCTAGGCCCGACACACCTATGTCTTGCATCCTGAACACCTGCCTTGGAAATTTGTTTAGAATAGGAATCCCAAGACAAACACTCAATCGTACGGCGTGTGCGCATATCTTTCGTAAACCTTCTGTAGTCTATCCCTTTAAAGCAACCCGAAACCCTAAACCCCTAACCGCTTTTGCAACCCTCGTAGTCTTATAGTCACCCTTATTCGCCTTATTGTCGATCCCAAGGAACCCCGAGCCCTTGATCGGCCCTGCCTTCCACCGACTGTTGGCTTGCGTCCACGGCGGCTTTGACATCTCCGACGCGGACAGCTGTCTCCTGGTGGGTCTGTAAGAGCAGAACGAACAATCATAGCAACAACAACCTGAATGGACATAGTTACAACAGGAATGTAAGAAGAACAATCATCGTCATCGCCACCATCATCATCGTCGTCATCACCATGATCATCCTCAAAGTAGTGTTGTTCTGAATACTTATTATTGATACCAACAGCAACAGTAGCTATTGTCATGCTGTTACAAAACTAGCGTGTTCGTAACAATAGCAGCAATAGTACTACAAACAACACCTGGCTCTCAAACGTTTGCACAAGTTCGCAGGAGTTGCCCTAGCTGCTCTCCAGGACATGTTCAATGTAAGCACCCGGGTTTATAGGGTTTTTTGGTGTATGACTACTTTAGACTCCAAAGTGGGTGTTGTTTCTATGCTGGGAATCTTAGTCTGAAGCTATCAGGCACCAGGCTCAGCAGCATTAGAATAGAATACCGAAAAGACTCAAAAACCCGGAAGGTGCCCAAGAGCCGCATGCGCTTGAAGACTCAAGGCTTAGTAGAAAGGCTTCGATGACATCGGGGCTGATGCCGGGCACCTCAGGGAACTCTCCTGATGAGCCGCAGACATTTCCAAAGTCAACCCTGCACTTCCGCTTGGAAGCCTTGTACTGTTCATTGAAACTTGAAACCCTCGAATGCCCATCAAGAAATCCTCAAGAGAAAGACAGAGATTCCAAGCAACAAAGCAGAAAGTCATATGCACACTCCCCAACACCAAAAAACCTATCCTTGGAACCGTTTATTTTTGCTAAAGGGTTTAGGGTTTAGGGTATAGGGTTTAGGGTTTTAGGGTTTAGGGTTTTAGGGTTTCGGGAATCGGAGCAGCCCGTTAAGGAACCGTCAGAGGAGCCCTTTCTATGGAACCCTGAGAGGAGGCCTAAAAAGGAACCGCTGTAGAAAAACCTCCCTATTTTAAGCCCTACGGTTTAGGCTTTGGGGTTTAGGGTTTAGGGTTTAGGGGAAAATTCATGAAATCTTTAGAGGAACCCCTAGTAGGGCTAAGGGTTTAGGGTTTAGGGTTTAGGGGAAACCCCATGAAATCTTCAGAGGAACCCCTAGTAGGGCTAAGGGTTTAGGGTTTAGGGTTTAGGAGAAACCCCATGAAATCTTCAGAGGAACCCCTAGTAGGGCCAAGGGTTTAGGGTTTAGATCGCTCCTCGTGGCTCTTCCAGAGCTGCTGCACACGGCGGCTGCATCGCTCGATCTCGGACTCCGCCTGAGGATCCTGCTTGCGTGAGGGGTTCAGGGGTGAAAAGGTTTAGGGTTTAAGGCATAAAGCTTAGGGTTTATAGACTTTAGGGCTTATAGGGCGCTTCGAGTTGAGGGCTTATTGGGCCTAGAGCTTGGGGTTTAGAGTGTAACTTGTGATTGGGATTCTCGAGGGCTATATAAGCTGTCTAAGGGCTTCACGCGCTTTGTGTAAGGGGTTCAGGCCTTTTCGGGGTTCGGGCTTTAGGCTCCGGGCTGTGGGGTTAGAAGATTTCGGGTCTTTTTTGCGATCCTCATTCAACCAGGCTTTTTTTCGGCGTTGCTGTAGGCTTATGAAGAAACTCCAAGGAACAGCGCCCCTGCATTGCGGCTGTGGGGGCATGTAGAGGGGAGGCCTTTGAGGTTGTCCGTTTTCGGCTAGCGAAATGAGGTGTCGTGTCTTGCTAGGCTTTAGTGTAGGCCTTGATTGCCTTCCCTGGATTCCAGCTATCGTGACTCAAAAAGGGCCTATGACACTCTAATTTGTGGGGTTGCTGCCCACGCCCTGTTTGAGAAGCTTCGCTCAAAGCCGGCTTCTGGATTTCATAACAGTCTGGTGGACGTTAAAGGTCTGGATGCTTGCTAGCAGTAGCCCCGGCGTAGGCCTACATCATCATTACTGCTTTTTTGCAATCGTCCAGGCCCCTGTGTGCCCCTCTGCCAACCTTTAAAACGTCTTTCCTTTGGCGGTACAGTAGTTAGTTGAATCGAATTTGGCATGGTTAGGGCATGCCTTCAGCTTTATTCCCTGCACCTTCGCGTTAAAGGCAGACTGTCCTCCTTTGTACTAGTCGGGAGAGCTCTGGGAGATCGCTTTCAGTTACAACTCGTCGTCAAGTGGGCGGCTCCATTGCTTTTTAGGGCATTAAGATCAGGAAGCTCCGGTCAAAGTATGAGCAAGGGCAAGATTTCAGCGCCTGTCGTGAAGGTCTGGCAAACTGAACAGCCCAGACCAAGGGAGGACAATTAGTTCAGCATCAGCATGAAACATGCTTCAACTTTTGATGCCACTGCTGGTGGTGCCCTTCGGTTGATGATATAAATCCTGCATTACCCCATAATAAGGACTATACCATAGTTCCCATAGTTTAGGGTCCTTAGGGTAATGCAGGATGTCTATCATCACCAGTTGCTCTCATGATCTCGACATCCTCATCCTCAGTCGCCCGTACGGCCGTCGATTTACATGTCACGAGTGTCACTTGAAAGTCCATGACCTGCAAGGGGGGGAAAGGCTTTTTCAAGGCATAGGAGTTGACCGTCGCCGCGACATGTACGGATTTGGATTCGTTGTTGATGGTTGAGGTTTCAGGGTCAGTTCAAGTTGTTGGGGTTTTAGGGCCTAAACCCTAAACCCTAAACCCTTATAAAGTAAAAGTCCGAGGGTGTAGTTGGTTCTGATCCCAAGCGAGCGAGAGATGAAAAGTCTTAAGGTTCAAGGTCTAATCCGTTCAAGGCTTTCGGTTTAAATTTGTGGTGGTGTTACAGTCTATAAAGTCTTTGGGTCTTGATCACAGGTAAGACATGAAAGGACTCAGAGTGCAGGGTTTAAGGTTCAAGGTTTCGAGCTATGAGCACTTTATGGTCTAAGTCTCGTGGTTGAAAAATCCCAGAGAGTGAGACATGACAACGTCAAGCACGCTTTCCTGAACCCCGCTGATTCTAGGTTCCCCAGTAGCCCCTTAATAATACGGGTACCCTTGTTCCTACTATTTGGTTTTAATAAGGGAACCCCAAAAAAGAAAAGGGCAAAAGGGTACTACTGGGGAACCTTAATCCCAAAGCCCCCAAACCCCCCTAAACCCTAAACCCTAAACCCTAAACACTAAACCCTAAACCCTACCCTGGATTTGTGCGATCCGGATGAAGAGTATGGGAAGAGGAGGAAGGTCAGAGCCTGAGTCACACTGAGCTCCCCGAAGCCAATTCTGAGCTCCCCTAAACCCCTAAACCCCCAAAGCCCTAAACCCCTAAACCAAAAAACCCCTAAACCCCTAAACCAAAAAACCCCTAAACCCTAAACCCTAAACTGGTCCTAAACCCTAAACCCTAAACCCCTAAAGCCCTAAACTGGCCCTCAACCCTAAACCCCTAAACTGGCCCTCAACCCTAAACCGACAAACGTAGCAGAGAGCCCAGGGTCCTGCCGAACGCCTCGCCGGAGAGCGTCCTGAAGATCCTGCGGCCCCCGGAGGATTCCAGATTGCAGGTTTGGGGACTCAGGGTTTAGGGCTTTAGGGTTTAGGGTTTAGGGTTTAAGGTTTAAGGTTTCGGGCTGAGGGTTCAAGGTTTCAGGTTTAGGGTTTAAGGTTTCGGGTTTAGGTCTTAGAGTCTTAGAGAGCGCGATCCTCTGGAGGGGTCGGTTGGAATGGCACACGCTGGGAGCTCTACAATGGTTTTCATCACATCTTGAAGCGACAAGTTTCAATGGAGTACCTTCAGAATAGCCCATCTGCGACATTCAACTACGCACGCTTGCGATAGGAGCCATGGGTTGATGTCGGGCCTATCTGAATTCGAATGTCATCGTCTCCACGAATAACGCCAAGCCCCAAGGAATCGGCACATCCAAACCCTGCAACCTGCGAAAGAGCAGGAGTCGTGAGGGAGCGTCATACCATAAACAACTCCCAAGCTCTTAAGCTTACGGGAACCGGCGCGGAACCATAGAGTCGCTACCAGCAAATCCTCCTCCCAGTACGACCTGAAACCTCGAGAACATTTTAGAACACAAATCACAAGTCTCAAGGACGGAAACCCCCCCGAAACACTAAAGTCGGATCCTCTCAGTTTGTGACGCCCATGTTCAAGCACAAAGACCTAAAACCTATACCCGCAAAGTGCAACGTCCTGTGACTAAGCAATACACCTGAAGTCATAAACCTCACTAAACCCCAAACCCTAAACTTTGGCTACGTCATGGTCGCCTCGGCCTTCGTCGAAGCGATCAGACACTTTCCCCTGGGAACCCCCAACCCCTCCTTTTAGTGCCCTCCCCCAGTGACCCAGGTGGTTTAGGGTTTAGGGTTTTGGGTTTAGGGTTTAGGGTTTAGCACTGACCCAACCCCTTAAACCCTAAACCTCCTCACCGTTGGATTTCCCCGCCGCACCCGCCAACTCCCCCTGGCGGCCACACTGGACCCTGCAACTGCAGCCGGGCCGAGGTAGTCGACGCGACATACACATTAAGGACCCCTTGAATCATGCAGCCCTAAACCCTAAACCCTAAACCCTAAACCCCAAACCTTGCAGGGGGGTATTGGGCTTTCTGGGTATGAGGTTTTTGGCCTTTTTGGTCTGATATATAGCCTCTGAAAAAAAAACTTTGCGAAAACCCCCAGGGCCCTCCTGCAAGCGCGCGAGCACTTCGGAACGGTGAGTGGTGAACTCCTGGCGACTCCGGGACTCAGAAATGGGTAGCTCTCTAAATTGGGGGTCCCTTTTAGACCCTTTTTTACAAGGGCGCCGTACGATATTGGCGACCCAAAAAGGGACCCTAATTCAGAGAACTGCTCAAATCGTTTGGGGCGCGGAGACTCTCAAGGTTTCTTGGTAGAAGAGTCGGGGTGCAGAGCTGCGAACGAACAGGGTTTCAGGGTTTAGGGTTTTGGGTTTTGGGCTTATCACTAGCACTCTGCAGGCTTATGCACAAGGATCGAAAGTCCAATCCTCCTGCCCCCGGATATCAGCGGGAAACCCCTGTAGCCTTCCAACCAATACCCAAATACCCAAATACTGGGGCCTTTACAATTAGATTTGATTCGTGGTTATGTTCGTTATATTCTCACTTGCTTCAGTACACACTCTCAGGAGACGCAAAAAACCTGCTAGATATTCAGGCCTCCCAGTTATCAGTTACAACCTAAAATGCACAGGCCTGTCGAAACCCTGTAGAACCAACCCCACACCCGAAACCCCAAACCCCAAGCGCCACACCCCAACACCTAAACCATATATTATTATATAGTAACCCTATAGCAACTCTTACGTACCCTAAACCCCAAGCCCTAAACCACGTAGTATCCCTATAGTAACTCTGACGTACCCTAAACCCTAAGCCTACACCCTAAGTCCTAAACCCTAAACCCTAAGCCCTAAGCCTACGAGAAACACTGAGTCTGCTCCTCCCAGTTGGCCAGCAGGCGGGACTCCTTGGGATGTTAAGGGTTTAGGGTTTAAGGGTTTAAGAGTTTAGGGCTTAAGGGCTTAAGGGTTTAGGGTTTAGGGTTTACCATAGAATGTAAGCTCGAACCCCCAACATTCCAGAATCAATACATCCCAAAAGCCAAGTTTAGCATGCAGGCCTCAGTATTTCAGGGTATTCTATGCTCCCCTTTCGGGGCGCTTTCTTAAAGCAGAGCTTGGAGTTGTAAGGCATTCCCAGCAACCTGCTTGCATGACAGAACAGCTCGTGCAGCTCTCGAAGATAAGGCTTCCCCAAAGTATCCGCCGATCGATCGTATATAGGTGGTTTGAGCCCTGAAGAAGGCCCCAATCAGCCCCGAATCGCCCTCCTCGCCGGCTTCTTCCGCGCGCCGGTGCGGGCACCAGACCACACTCTTTAGTCGGTCGATCTCGCCGGTCACCTGAGTGCAGTACCGACAGCATGGCAAGGCTGTGCGCGCCGTTGTCATTTATGATCTCACGCGACGCATGTCGCAGCTGCAGCTGCGAGCGCCAGCTCTCGATCGTCTGCAAACATGGCAGTGGCTGTGTTCAAGCAGATCTCCAGGAAGATCACGAAGACACGGCCGTTCCAGGCCTTGAGGTTAAGGCTGGGGTACGGATCGCGAAGCTGGAAAAAGCAAGAACGCAAAGCCATCTCGATGGCCGTCCTGAATCATAGAGCATGGCAATGTACTGCTGCTCAGGATTACCCCGAGCGGCTTGCGATCCTGTACGACGGCGCGAACCCAATCTCTGTCGCGATATCATCTGCGGCAGCTTGTGTTCAAAGTAGAGGCATAGGGTCGTTGTATCCTTGCCCGTGTGGCAAGACCTCACAAATCCTTTGTTCTGATGTTTTGGGTTGATGGTACAGGTTTCGCTAGGTTTCAGGTTAGCGGCTAGAGGAAGTTCAGCTTCACCATCGCAAAAAATCCTAAAGGGGTCTCAGATTCAAAGCGCTCAAACCAAGAAAGGCTCATCACTAAGCAGGTCCCACATGACTATAAACCCGAAAACCCCCTTCAAAGCCGAGTAGCGCCGAGGAAAGCCCCGAAAAGACCCACAAAAGAGTTGCAGCTCAACTACCGATCAGAGGACGCAGGCCCTCAAAGTCTCAAGGCCGAAGTTTGCAGGGGCCGTTGAATTAGGGTTTAGGGTTTAGGGTCTAGGGTTTAGGGTTTAGGGTTTAGGATTTAGAGTCTAGGGTTTAGGGTTTAGAGTCTAGGGTTTAGGATTTAGGGTCTAGGGTTTAAGGTTTAGGGGTTAGGGTGATTTAGAATGGGGATTTGGGGAACATTACAATAGAGTTGAAACTCAGGAACCCTAAGCTAATACGGTTAAATCCTGCATTGCCCAGAAAAAATTTCTATACCATAAATTCCCATAGTTTCGGGTCCTTAAGGCAATGCGGGATTTATACCATCCACCGTAGTACTGCTACTCATTTACGCCATCGTCTTAGACAAGCCAAGCCCTTGACTCTGAAACTGCCTATAAGAAGACTCCCATCTGGGGCGGCTGAAGGATTCTTGGGTTCGGTTTAGGGTTTAGGGTTTAGGGTTTCGGCTCTTTGAAGGGTTCTATTAAAGGGCTCTGCAAGGATTTTGTATGTGGGTTTTAAAGGCTCGGGGTTTTGAAAAACCAGATTTCGTGTTTTGGCGTTACCACAAATGTCTTCCCCTACAGTTCCCGAGAAGGCCCTTACTACACCTTCATGTTAACCCGTAAAGTTGCCGTAAAGAGCCTTTATTCAACTCCAGATACAGACCTTATCCCTTATCCAGCTCTGATGAAGCCACGCTCTTTGCGTACACCCTAAACCGTCTAAACCCTTCTGCCCTAAACACCAAACTCAAGCCCCTGAACCCCCAAACCCTCAGCCTGTAAGCCTTTAACCACGAGACCCAAAACCCCTAAACCCCAACAACCCAAATCCCAAAACCCGAGGTTTAGTCAACATGGGAGCCAGTATGATTGGTAGTAGAATTCCGTTTTAGTCCTTTTGTATTTACAGTTTATAATATAGCGTACTCCAAAACCATATTCCAAATATTGAGAACCGCTATGCTAAACCCTACTGCATAAAACCTCTAACAAACCCTCACGAAACAGCATCCAGAAGCCCAAAAGCCTCAACCCCCAAACCCCCTAAACTCTTAAACCCTAAACCCTAAAACCCCCAAAGCCCTAGAAAAAAAAAGACCGAAGCTTTAGGGCTTTGCTGGGTTTCCTTTCTGCGGCTTTGGAGCCACCTGGCCGAGTTGGTCCGTCCATTTCGGGCCTCGCGCCGAGGGACCTGCTGAGGCGACGAACACCTGCGGGCTCATAGGGTTTAGGCTTTGGGGTTTGGGGTTTCGGGTTTGGGGTTTGGGGTTTGGGGTTCCGGGTTTGGGCTTTGGGGTTTAGGCTTTGGG
>CAJNJA010011901.1:0-13409 GCA_905231915.1 Symbiodinium necroappetens | reverse complement strand
TGCAAGTGAATTCGATACTGACTTTGTGGCCCGTCATCGCCAGCATGGACGTGTTGAGGCCCTTGGCCAAGGCCTGCGTTCCCGGGCTCAAGGTGGAGACTGTTTGTGATTCACGCGTGATGCACAAGTTGTAAATTGGGCTACTGGGGCCTGAGTCCTAGAGGCATTCAAGCATTTCCAAAGCTGCAACCTAGCGCTACTAAAACGACTTATGATGCGACGAGATGCTAAGCAGCCCAGGATCGTCTTGCGACCCTTGAATGGAATCTCTTCTGGTGGATCGAGGTGGTTGTTCGTCCCGAAGTTCCTGCGCATTTCCATGGAAACCGAAGAAGCCCCAAGCTAAGCTGCATCACCGCGGAGGACTTAGGATGCTGCACCTCTCCAAGTGTGAGTCCATCAAACACGCTGTTGAAGGCAGTGCCTTGGATGGATCTTGGATCATGCAAACTGCATTACAGGCCCTAACCTATGGCTTCTAGCAAGGTTCAATGAAGCTGTCATCCACGCAAGCAGTCGGTGCAGAAAGCTGATTCAAGGAGTCAGCAACTTGTGTTTTTTCCCGCAGACTTCAACGCATGCCGTGGGCTGTGGTTGGGATGATCAGGCCCCCAGCGGTCTTTGACTTGTAAGATTGGAAACTCAAAAAATTCTGAGACTGCAGATCCCCAGAATCCTCCTTTGGAAGCTCCGACACGGGTTTCAGACGGAGGTGAAGCAATCTTGACAGAAGGCCTGCCTGTACATAGCATGCCGGTTGCCATCTGACAATCTGGGGCGAAAAAATCCCTAGGCAAGCAGACTAGGACATGCCGTGACGATTGAAGCTCGTTGATGGCTTCGAGGATGCGGTCGTGCTTGCCACGTCATCATCCATCCACCACTGCGTCTGCAGCGTCATGCCATACTCGTCTCCTGGACGCGGGGTATGACTGGTTTAGGCTTCAGCCTCAGCTGGTTTGGGATCTGGTATTTAAGGCCCTTGTCGGAGTTGTGGCTTTAAGGTTTTTGGGAAAGGGTTTGGGCTGATTTAAGAAGCTCGAAGCTTACGGCACTGGGGTGTTGGAGTCTTGGTTGCGTAGCTACGAAAGTGACAAAGCGCCCTGCTAAGCAAAATCTCACAGACACTAGTGACCCTGACACTTGTTCGGGCTACAGCAGCGAGAGAGCTTGTGTGAGCAGATTCTTTTTTTTCCGCCTTTCGGTATCGTCTGAGGGTCGGACAGCACAAACACAACAACCAGTGGCCAGTAATGCTGACCTCTGGGTGTTTCAGATAATGACAGAAAGCTCCGATGACCAAAAGTCACACTGTACCCGTAAAGAACCACTCAGGGACCTTTGTTGGATTTGCCAGTCTCCAATGCATGAGGCTTCTGATTCTGCTGTGCAGCCGAGGATTGGTGTTCGCGGCCAGCATCTGGTGTCAGTGGCAGCCCGCGGCTGGTTGGACGAGGCGGTGTGATGAGGGGCCAAGCAATAGCGGACTCCATGTCACAGGAAAACGTCTTGGGACGCTTGCGCTTGTTGATGCGCGGTGGCGTCTTCAAGTCATCAGCCTCCGGTGGGGAAGCCTGTGCCCTCCTGACCTTGTCCGGTGGTGTCACATGCTGCTCGGAGGAGGACATGGCTAGCAGCTAGGGGTGCAACCAGCGAGGCGCACTTGATTTGACCCGCACGGCTGCCCGGCTGCTGCGCTACATCTGAATCTATGAATCTATGCAGTCAGAATTGCACGCATTCTGAAACGGGAGTCTGCCACTCATACCACTTCAGAGTGTGCCGGCCGAGAGCTAAACCCGATTCAAAGGCCTAAATCCTAAGCCCCAAACCCCAAAGCCGAAGTCAAAGACCAAAAGCACTCAATCCCAGACGCCCTACACCCTAAGCTAAACCCGGGCCTTGCGGCGGAACCGTGCTGGAGCTCCACTCCCCAGACCAATCGCTGTCGTGGCTGTGCCCCATGTCGCCTCTAGTGCAGAGGGAAACCCTGGGGATAACAGAAGGATCCGACGGACAGCAACCATGGCTGACGAGAGCAACATCATCTGTGGCGGGTGATATCTTCGGGACTTGGCTATCATTGATTATTTAGACTCACAGTCTGTCAAGCCTAGCAAAAGAGTTCCTGATACTCCTGCAATTACAACCCTGAAACCCCATACCTACAGTTACAAAGCTCCAGCGCAACAGCCAACAGTAACGGTGCACGGCCGTTAATTTTGGATGCAGGACTACATCTCCAATAATCAGCTGCGTAGCGGCTGGATTTTCTTATTTGTTGAACCACGAGGCCCGCTGGCCATTCGCTCGACGTGTCAGCCCAGCCGCCGGAACCTTTGGTTTCCAGCACCCAGCTTTTGGATCAGAGGCATCGTGGGGTCAGAGTGTTAGACTCGAAGCAGGAAGAACAAGGCACGAGTTAAAATTAGAGTAACTAGTAATCAGAATTCAGACATCCAAGATGTTGAACCCGCTGTGGAACAACACCGACTTGGGGAACAACGCCGGGCCGGGGAACAACACCACTTTGCGGAACATGACCACTTTGGCTTAGGGGAACAACACCATATACCACTTCGGGGAACACCACCATTTTGGAGAACAACAACGCTTTGGGCCGTGGGAACAACACCACTGTGGGGAATAACGCCAGTTTGGCAAAATAACACCATGTTGGGTAACAACTCCGACACAACTTTAGGGGGGACAACACCACTTTTGAGAACACCACCATTTTGGAGAACACCACTTCCGGGCCGAGGGAACAACACCACTTTGGGGAACAACGCCAGCAGTAAGTTGGGTGGAACTACACCATGTTCGGTGACAACACCGACACAACTTTAGGAGGACAAGATTAGGGAACAACTCCACTTTGGCAACTTTGGGGAACAACACCACCTTGCTCCGCAAACCAACACCACTTTGGGGGAGCAGCACGACTTCGGGAGAACAAAACCACGTGAGTATCTGTGCTTCCGCAGCCCCAATACAGGAGCAACGCACCGAGAATTCCAGAACACGGCCGGCGTGCGCCTGCGCTCGGCGGTTACCTCCGCAAGCGGGGAGGACTCGGTACCCCGCTCCGGCACACAGCACTGTGGACCCGGCCAGGCAGCGCCGCAGACAGGCGCCGCAGAGCGTGTTCCGCAACGGGTTACCAGGTCCTCCTAAGGGGGGAGGACCTGGTACCCCGCTCCGGAACACAGCGCTGTGGACCCGGCCAGGCAGCGCCGCAGACAGGCGCCGCAGAGCGTGTTCCGCAACGGGTTACCAGGTCCTCCTAAGCGGGGAGGACCTGGTACCCCGCTCCGGNNCCGGAGCGGGGTACCAGGTCCTCCCCCCTTAGGAGGACCTGGTAACCCGTTGCGGAGCACGCTCTGCGGCGCCTGTCTGCGGCGCTGCCTGGCCGGGTCCACAGCGCTGTGTTCCGGAGCGGGGTACCAGGTCCTCCCCCCTTAGGAGGACCTGGTAACCCGTTGCGGAACACGCTCTGCCGCGGCGCTGCGCGCGCGTGACCGTGTTCCGGAACGGGTTACTGCTTGCTGCGTCTCGCAGGCGTGGCTTGCCAGATCCTTGCAGTGGGGCTGCGGAAGCAGCGTGGTGTTGTTCCCCACAGTGATCCGGGCCAAAGTGGTGTTCTTCCGGAAAGTTGCTACTGCTAAAGTGGTGTTGTTCTCCAAGGTGCTGGTGTTCTTCCCCCAACAGTTGTGTCGCTGTTGTCACCCAACATGGCGTTGTTTCTCTACAGTGGCGTTGGTCCCGAAAGTGTTGTTGTTCTCCAAAATGGTGTTGTTCCCCAAACTGGTGTTGTCCCCCCAAAATTGTGTCGGTGTTGTCAACCAACATGGTCTGATTCCCTTAAGTGTCAAAGTGGTGCTGCTCCCCAAAGTCAAAGTAGTGTTGTTCCCTAGCCCAAAGTCTTGTTGTTTTGCAAAGCGGTGTTATTCCCCAAATCATGCACCCCCCCAGCGGCAGCACTACCGGTGATCCACAGCGGGTTCAATATCTTCGATATCTGAACTCGATCCTTCTAAGAACTAAATACCCTAGTTATATCCAATAACTTTTTCCTCGTCTACTTCACAGTTATGTTGAATATTTTCTCATATATTATAAACCAATTAAACTAGTCTTGCACTTGCTCAATGATGATGCAGGCATACTACCATTTTCAAAGACAAAAACCCGCATATGAAAACCCAAGCGAACCCTGATACAATCCTCAGAAGCTGTTCCATACCTTTGCCCTGGGAAGTAAACCTGGTAACCAAGCAGGCAATTCCGTTTCGCATTGTAAGCCGTAACCTCAAATCGCAGCCTTACTAACTAAAATCTACAAGACATATTCCATGAATCCTTCCATGCACGACCCTCCAGACACAGCCTGACAAGGTTAACCCTACACCGTAGGTCACAAGTAGCCGTGAAACCCTAGCCTCCGTCCTATGTAGACTTACTGCCCCCGTAACTTGTCAGGCCTTCTGGATCTGCGGGTGCTGCTGCCGCCGTGTCGCTCAGCCCTGCAAGTTTGGTTCGGCCCACACCCCTCTGGTACTGTTTAGGCTTCAGGGTTCGCGAACAGCAGCTGTCAGCATGCGTTGGAAAAGTAATAGGATCTAGCCATCTAGCCCAGGTTCTGTGCCTGTTCCATTGCAACCACAACACATCACAAAACCCTGCAACACCAAACTAAAGTATCCAACCTGCACCGTCAGGATGATGGCCATCTCCTTCCCAGCCGCCTGGTCGCAATGCCACACAAACCCGCCTTAAGTTAGGGCTCGAGGATTAGGGTTTAGGGTTTAGGACGTCGGGTTTTAGGGTTTATGGGGTTGAGGGTTCTGGGTTTGTGGCTGTTGTAAAGAATGTCAAGTAAAACTCCGCTCTGTTACTGTTGTCGTGATCCTGGCAAGTCAAGGCCCAATGTTACACGAGCTTCAGCATTCGATTTGATGGTAATCTGTAAGTTGGTTTTATTTGGGAAAAGCATACGGTTTGATGATTTGTGTGAGGTGGACAATACATATCCCAGATTTAATGCGACTGATTGATGCACAGCACTCAAGTGCTACATTGTTCAGTTCTAATTTAGTAATATTATAAATTATAAGCCACTGACCCCTAGGGTTAGAGCAGCTCGTGATCCCGAACCCAAACAAATGACAACACCGAATCATCTACATGTTGAAGCTCAGAATTCTCCGAAATCCGTCAAAACAAATAGCTTAGCCTGTGCTGCGAGATCACCCTACACTTTGAACTGAAACGCTTGGGCGTTCACGCCTGTGCAGGGCAAAGACGTGGCATGGGCCCCTGTGTGCATGTAACCAGTTGGCAAGTCGATAGCTGCTGCTGGCATTGTGTGCGGCATGCCAAGTGGCGGCGGCTCGAACATGGAAGGTGCGGGTGCGGGCAGGGGTGCGGCCTTGGCAACAGTGCCAATGCTGCCTGGCGGTGGCACGTGTTCTGGCGGTGGGCCCATCGCAGGGGCTGTTGGCACAGAAGCAGGGCGATGCAGGGGTGGGGGCAGGCGTCTGAACTGTCCTGGCGCAGTAGCTGGCGAAGCTTCCTTCGGTGTGGGACTGAGCAAGCCTGGGCAAGGCACAACCGTTACCGACAAAGGCGGCGAGGCGGGGGTGGCTGGACCTGGCATGGTGCCTGCAGGCACCAGAGCACTTGGCGAGACTTGCACCGTAGCAGGGCTGGCTGTTGGCGGGCCGGCTGGACCTGGCACGGTGCCTGGCAGCAGGCTCAGCGCCAGAGTAGGGCTGGGTGCTGGTCGGACCGCAGCAGGGCTGGCACTGGGTGCTGGTGGGGCGGTTTGACTTGGCACGGAGCCTAGTAGCATGCTCGGAAGTTGTTGCGGCGCAGCTGGACCTGGCACGGTGCCTGGTGGATAGGGCAGGCTCGCGACTTGCATCGCAGCAGGGCTGGCTGCTGGCGGGCTCGGAAGTTGTTGCGGCGCAGCTAGACCTGGCACGGTGGCTGCTAGCGGTGGATAGGGCAGGCTCGCGGCTTGGGCTGCTGGCAGGACGGATTGACCTGGCAGCAGACTCGGAAGTTGTTGCGGCGCAGCTGGACCTGGCACGGTGCTTGGTGGCAGTGGCAAGGGCAGGCTTGCGACTTGCATCGCAGCAGGGCTGGGTGCTGGCAGGACGGGTTGACCTGGTAGCAGGCTCGGAAGTCCTGCCGGAGCTGGCGGAGCAGCTGGAGGCAAAGGTTCGGGCAATGCTGTCTCAGGGCCGCCTCTTGCTGCGGCCGTAGCTGGCAGGTCTGGCTTCGGGTTGGTGCTTGTTTTCGGGGGAAGTCCCTTCATGGATTCCTGAATGAATCCGCGCCCGCATATTCCACAGTGTCCGCGCTCCATCTCGCAGTAGCACACAAGCTTGACAGCAGCGGGTGGCGGTACACCTTCCATCGATATCAAGAATGAAAACAAAAACAAACCTTGTGCTATGAAAAGAATGGGTTGTGTGGCCAAGGTACTAGTGGCGGCAAGTGGCTGGACCTCTTTGACGGCCTCTGCGCCGTGTGTCGTGCCGGCAGGAGGCTTGCTTGGATTAGAGGCCGGGGTGTTCTTGGCGAGGTCCAACTTGGGCAAGTAGTCACGATCCTGTTCCTGCGGTGAGCCACATACGTTTAGGCTCAGCCTGAAAATTCATGTTTCGTTTCATTCAGGATACAGACTGCTCTAGTTTAGTATAGAGCATTCCAACTGACGTCTCTTGTTACTGTGACAAGGGTGGTGCGATGCTGTTGTTCGGATGTCGTGCTTCGGGGGTTCACTTCAGCTCTGGGGCCTTGCTCTGGAAGGGACTGATCGCCCACATCATGGAAAAGCCATCGTCATTCAAAAACGGCAGCTGCGTGCCCGGATCGATCTTCACCTGGGCAATATCACGGGTTTCGGCTTTCAAGACTGAGGGCTAACATCGTTTCAGAAATTTCAAAGAGTTTATGTTCTGGGTCCGGAATGACGCAGAGAAACCTCCCAGCTTCCACTCTGCGGCTCCGGCAACTTACGGAACTGGTCACCGCAAAGAACCAGCCATGAGTTGCCACCGCCTCGCAGGGAAGGGTTTAGGGTTTAGTATCTAGGGTTTAGGCTTAGGTTTGGGTTGCGGGTTTAAGGTTAGGGGTTTAGGGGTTTGGGGTTGGGGTTAATTGAGGCCACGTGGCGCCTGTGCGTGACTGCTGTCTTTGTTACACAGTGCGTGTCTCCCTCTTTTTTTTATTTGTGCGAGCACGCAACCGTTATTAGTTATGGTGTGTTGTGTTGTTTTGCATTGTGTTGTGTTATGTACCCTCTAATCTAAAGTTTTAAAGCCTAAACCCGGAACCACTGTACCCTGATTCACTAAAGCCACTACACCCCACCCAATCCGAAACCCCCTGCCTCGTCCTACTTCGAAGGCCTTGTCCTTACTAAATTCAATTTCGACCCGGCGAACCAAGTCCAGCAAAGAACAGTCATGCATTGGCTGCCCCAAGCGCAGGTATTCGTTCTTGAGCTGGGCCATCTGGGTACGCTTGTCACTCCTTAACTCAAGCACGACGCCCCGATCCTTACTAAATTTTCTAAGAACTCTAACTATCCTAGTATTTAACAGCCCTAGTATTTAACAGCCCTTAAACCTTATAGCCCTTAGCCAATGGCATTCAGGAATCGAATCTGTAGCGTCGGTTGGCATCTTCCTGTACATGCCATAAAAGGCCAAGCGAATGACTTTGGAGCCCAATTTGTTTGTAAAGCTCCGTCCCGCTTTGATGGGTTCGGATGCCTCCATGTATTCCCTCAGAGTAGAATCCTTGTCTCAAAATCACAAGCACCAAAGTCTCAGTTTAGGGAAGAATGCCAAGTCATGCCATGCCTGGGTCAGCCAAGGAGCCGGGACGAGACGCCAGAGGCTCGGCTGCTGCTGGGCACTCACAACCGCAGGAGCGTGGCTCGGCATAGTTGCTGCTGCGGCCGGAGAAGGAGCAGCTGGCGGTGTCTTCTGGGGGGTCTTTCTCCTCTTAGGCTCGGATACATTCAAGTCAGCTTCGAGTGAGGCTGCGCTGTTGCTTCGCCTTGCTCTCCCGCCCGCAGGAGCAGCGGGTGGATCGGATCGCAAGGACAAGGCGTCGTCAGCCTGTTCATCAAACCGAGTTCCGTCGGGCCATGTATCGAAGAGATCTCTCAGCGCCATTGGTGCTGAGCAACGAAACCTACGATCTCGGTCAATCTAGCCTGTGCAAGACCTGAAAAATCTGCATGCAAGCTTCAGATCAAGCGTTTCAGGGCCCTAGCATTGCAAGCAGCACAGCTACAGCATGCTGCAGCAACAACCAACCTCAACGTAGCAGAAGCCACTTTTGCTTGCGGTGCGGGTGCTGCCTAAGCACGTTAGCGGGTGCTGCGTAGGCACCGTAGCCTCATGTGTCGTAGTAGCTGAGTGAGTGCAGTTGACTTGTCACTTTTTTGGGAACCCTCTTTTTTTTTTTTGGGGGGGGGGGGGATTATGACAGTGTCTGACAATGAACTCAGCAACTAAGCTGTGCATCTGCAACACGTAAATTTCCACAGTGACGCAGCAACCAAGACTTACGAGAGCATGGTTGGTCCTGGGCCACAGATCAGAATCATTGTCCTTGGCCCCACGACTCAAAGTCTGCAGGCCCGAAGCAAGCGAGGGCTATGAGCTGCATCACCCCCGCCGTCGTGAAATGCATACAGTTTCCCAAGATGTCAGCGGCACGCCTGACATCGGACACAAACACGACAGGTGTTCCCAGCGCGTGGGCGCACTCTGCCGTCACAGGGAAGCCCATCGCAACCAGCTTCTCTCTGCAGGTCAGCCACCTTCTGTACCGCGGCAGCCAGAACTTCGAGGTCGCAGCGCCTAGTCTGAACGTGGGCAATGCACCGCTGTTTGCACTCCAATTTGTAGTCCATTCTGCATTGTCGCCCAGATGATAGACCAGGTTGCCGTCCAGGTGGGGTTCTCTGCCGAATTTTTCCCTGTACTTTTGGTCCAAGATGCCCATGCTGCGAAGCTCCCTCTGAGTCAAGTAGTAGGCGTAGTCCTGGACGCCGGGCCGATGTACCACATTGCGTGTTCGGCCGGTGTCCTGTGCCTCCATCAGGATTTCTTGGTCACTAGCCACTAGGTAGTCAGACACCGCCGTGCGTGCATAGTCTGCTATTCTGCTTTTGATTGCATCATGCAGCTCGAACGGGTCGTGCAAGCAAACACACTTGGTCTTGTGAGCCCCTATGATGTAGGTGCGTGCTCGGGACGTAGCTGTAAATCCCAATTCACCCGGCTCAGTGAAGATCTGATACCACTCGTAGTCTGGGTGTGTCTGCTGAACCATCTGCATATCCAGGGCCTCAGCATGGAGTGGGGAGGATTGGGATTGGGTGGGTGTAGATAAACCAACACGCATTATTTTCAAAGATCTTGAACGACTAGCAACTCACTCTGACACTGACCTAACTAGCACAGACGTGGCGCCTGCACATTCTCGATCAGAAGCAGCGGTGTTTGCAGCTCCCCGTGCATGCGCCCGTGCGCAAGAAAGACACTGTTGGTTGGGCCTTCCGCACGACGTCTTTTCCCAGCTGTGGAAAAATCCGGGCATGGAAGGCCACTGACGTCGAAGTGAGAGGATGGTATGCGACAGGCTGTTGGTGCTGAAGCACCGACTCCATGTATTTTGCAGAAGCATGAGGGCGTCCTCCGGCAGTTGAAGAGGAGCTGCTGCTTCTCAGCAACGGACCCCTCATCTCGAAATTCAGGGTAGATGTCCAGGACATTCCCAAACATGCACGGGTCTTCCATGCGGCCCAAAACCTTGCTGCACCATAGCATATTGTCCCGCAGCAGTTGGTGGCACTTGTGCTCCTTTTCCTTAGAATTAGAAATATAGTTAGAATCAGATAACAGAAGTAGCTCGAGCAAAACAAAACAAAGAGACCCACACAAACTACTATCAGATTATCACCCGCGAAGTCTCCCACATGGCCACCGTAGAAATCTGCATGTCGACTAACCCCGAGGTATTTACGATGTTCTCCAGCGCTGCTCTGGCCATCTCAGCTGTGCCGGCACCACTGCAGCAGCTACTGGCCCAGGCAGCGTTTGAGAGCCAAGACTCCTGAAGTCACAAGCACGACGGCAGACAGCTGTGTGCACCACATTACATTGTTCACCGCCAGCAGACAGTCATAAGAAAGTTTGTGCAATCAAGGGGCAGCAAGCACAGTCTCCGGCACCACCTGCTGGGTAGCATACCAGGACTGTTTGATGCCACCGAACGCACGCTGCAGCATGCTCCAGTGGTAGTCCTGCAGCTGAGCTGAGCCAGACAGTTAAATTGTAAGGAAGAAGTATTTCCTGGAGTCGTGTGCAATTATCCTCCGAAGCTTGAATTGAAGCATTCAAACCGGAATTTCAAGAAATGCATGAGGTGAACCCGCTGTGCGGTCCGAACCGTGGGCTGACGACTGCGTCGGCAGCGGGGACTCGTCGTCGGCAAAGCTTTCGGTGACATCGAGAGTAGTTGCGAGCGACATGGAGACGCAAAAAAAGCGACTGCACGCGGAGATCGGCTACCCTTTCTTCAAGATACAAAGGAAACTGTGACACGCTTATACTGTTTCATGCCCTCTAGCTTTCCTGAGTCTTGAACTTGATTCAAGCAGAAATGCTTCAAGTGTGATTGCAATGCTATCAGCGTAGCAAGTCGAGCCGAGTCTGCAATGACGACGAGTCGCAGCAGAGCGAGACTCGTAACAAGCACTGTTAGTAACAAGTGCATGCCCGGTTGCAAGAGGCGGAGCGTAGGCTGCTACATTGTTGCTAGGACCTTGGTTTCCGCTTCTATTACTATATCTAGCATATTGATGGCGACGCACAAGTACTACAACTTGCTGCTCCGCGGCTGTGGAACTTGTACAACTCCACCGGAGTGCCCCCAATGCTGCTGCCGTCGAAGGCCACCTAGCACGCATCAGTGGCAGAGGCAGCAATAGCAAGCTCCAGCACAAGCACGACTCAAGCCATAACACCCAACAGCCAACACAACGCCGCTGAACTTGGGAAAGGAACGTGCAGGTGCGGCTCGTCACCGAAGATGCGCAGGGCCTTGCCGAGGTAGGTTACCTGGTCTGTCACTTGTGGCATGACATGCCCGAAACCCTCTGTCTACATGATGCTCCTACCCGGTGCTGCTAAAGCACCATGTCCCAAAAAGCCAACCAGCAAACGCTCACTGTCGACGGCACGCGAAAATGCTGCAGGGCGCCACTGAGTGTGAATTTCCTGGCGCAGACCAGGACTATTACAGTCATGATTGATGACTGATGGCCGGGACCAGGCATTGTGCAGCCAAGGGACTTTCCATCCCGCACCATTTTCACAATCTCGAAACGACGGGTCATGGACAGTGACGTGAGAGTCTTCCCCGAAGCACTCTTCTTCTGTTTCACGTCGGATGCTTCTGTCGTGAGCGCATCCAGCCGATCGTCCTTGGCTACTTTGCACAAAAAACGCATCCCTAGCTGCCGTCTGGACGAATGTGTGCATAAGGGGAAAGTTGACTTGTCCTGCTACCGTGGGGCTACAAATTTGGCTAGCTGGGAAACCAGCGAAAGGCAGTGGCCGCGCAGCGGCTGCAGTCGCTTGGTCCTCATGTGGGACCTCATCATCGCCAGGAATAAATAGCGAAGGAATGAATCAGCAGGCCCACATCTTTAAGTGTTTGGCAAGATGCGGGTCCAAACCAAAGGCCATGACAGACCCCAGTGAGGATTGCCCAGCAGGTGATCTCACCCACGTCTTCGAAATATCCTCATGGCAGCGAAGCAAGGCATCCAAAGCACAGGTTACTAGCTACGCACTACCGCAAACTGGCGCATCAACCATATGCAGAGAAGGAGTCTTGCATCTCGTCATTCCACACCTTCTCCACATGCTCCCACGTTTCGGGAGCGACCAAGAGACGGAGCGGACATTCTGATGTCTCCATTTTCATGTCCACGGGAACAGCGCCTCGCACACGTTGGCCTAATGATGCACTCTAGTCTAGGTCCTGCGGAAGCGCTCTAAAATGATGGCCTGGTGGCGGCAAATCAGTCATGCAAAAGAACTTGACATGGAAGCCGCCGGCTCGACAGCACGCATCAACCAATATCGAAAGGCACTGGCAACAAAGCTGTCGATTCCCTGGATCACGTCGCTTACCAGCTATTCCCCAAATCAGGCTGGCAATGAAGACCGTCGTAGGCAACACCTTCTCATCTAATAGTTTGCCCTTAGTCACTTGGCAAAGAGAAATAGGCAGAACCAGCGACATCTAAGATTTCAGCTAGCTCTCCGACCAAGTGGCTGGGTCTTTGTCGTCATGCTCCGGCTTCTTCGTGGTATCCTTCGGCGGTCGCAAAAGCCGAGGTTGCGAACCCGGCCAGATCTCTGCATGCATATCCAGAATCACTTTCTCATTCTTGTTCCAGAACTTACCTTATGGTTATGTCAGATCAAGCAGCATCAACTACGCTGATGGCGTGACGCTGGTTCAGGCAACATCAATACAAGATGCGCAACTTCTCGTCTCGACGCTCGTCTGTGTCTTCCCCCGGACACAGGAGTTTCGTTACTTGCTTTGCAGACCACTGACACTGGAGCTCGTCATCCAAGCTGGGGTACACAGTGAGCAAAAAGTCCGGACATCGCAACTCTCCTAAGTTTACTAAGACCAACAGCATGTCACCTGCATGCTCACAGATCAAACTGCTGCGCAAGCCCTTGTTGCAGCTGCGTCGCTCGTCGGGGCAAACGGGTTCTTCAACTCTGTCACTGTCGGCTCATCATCGCCGCTGCCCTCATCGACCCCCATACCCTCGTCATCTGGCACGTCGCCAACCCCGCCAGCACCACCAAACTCATCGTCATCATCAGCGCCATGAGCGCACACGACCGCATCATTGCTGGCTCTAGCAGCCATGGAAAGTTTGAAAGACCGGTCTCAATCTCTATATCTCGTTTCCTTGAACGTGTCTGCCAAGCCAAGCAGATGACGTGAATCATTTCGGGTGATTGAACACATGCAGAAGGAATCGTTTCGCAGGCTATTGGATTCTACGTCTGATGTGCATTCCGACTTTGGCATGATTCGAGCCAGCTCGAATCGCGGGGACGGGATGCAAAGCCAGGCACGGCACTGCACACCAAATGCCAGAGGTCAAGAGCGCAAGCAATGTGTACCACTTATTTCTCATAAACAATGTAGCTTTCGGGATTAATGCAAGCCATAATTAGAGTATGATGTTCGGTAGTAAAAAGGGGCCTATGCGCAGCGGGGTACCACGCAAAGGGGGTGCAGGGACACTCTACAATTAAACCCTAGGCCCTAGCTGTGGT